>MU727396.1:8894-26066 GCA_026770625.1 Nicotiana glauca
GAGTTCGCAAAATACCATTTTAAAACCTTAGACTGAGATGAAAATATGCACAGTATTGCCAAGACAGTGATACCAATCCCTGAAGGATTCAAATATTCGGCACGAAGCCCAAAACATGATAATCAATCCAATTCATGATCGCGGTCAACCCTTCGCGATCGCGATGCACAATTCCGGCTCCTCCAGACAGGATTCAGTATAATGGTCATAACTTTTTGGACACAACTCCAAATGATAAATGGTTTAATGTTATGGAAACTAGACACATAGAGCTATAACTCTCATTTGTTGCTCATTTCCTGAATCCTTATAAATTTTGAGATATAAGCTTCCAAATTCATTCATGTATATTAGAGATCCTTCTCGGACAGCCTATAGTGTAACGTCCATAATGTTTGCCAAAGATGTCCAAATCACGATTTCTTTATCTTTCTGAAAACTAGACACGATGAGCTACAACTTTTATTTTTATATCACCTCAAAATTCTTTGTAGATAAAAATATATGAGCTTCCGAATTAGGATTAATGCAACAGAAATTTCCTTCTTCGCGATCGCGGAGCATTTTACGCGATCGCGATTCATTAATTTTTCCTCACATTTTACTCACCGCGATCGCGATCCATTGTCCGCGATCGCATAGAACACTGATACAGACAGAAACCAGCAGTTAAAATGGCCTAGAAATGGTCCGAAACCACCCCGAAACTCACCCGAGGCCCCCCGGGACCTCAACCAAAAGCACCAACGCATCCTAAAACCTCGTTCAAACTTGTTCCAATCGTCAAAACACATCTAACAACGCTAAAACCATTAATTCACCATAGATTCAAGCATAAGTTTATCAAATTCTTCCAAAACTCACATTCGATCCGAAACCCAACCAAACGACGTCCGAATGACCTGAAATTTTGCGGACAAATCCAAAATCACCTAACGAAGCTACTGCAACTCTCGGAATTCCATTCCGACTCCCGGATCAAAATATCACCTATCAACCGGAATCCGCCAAAATTCCAACTTCGCCAAAATAGGCTAACTTCTTCACCGGATCTCCAAAATTACTTCTGATTGCGCTCCTAAGCCTTAAATCATCACCCGGAGCTAACCATTTCATCGGAATTCAATTCTAAGCCCTCTAACTCACAAGTCAACATCCGGTTGACTTTTCCAACTTAAGCCTTCTTAAAAGAGACTAAGTGTCTCATTTCTTATCAAAATTATTCCAATTAAATTCTAACGCACCCAATACCGATGATGAAACATAAAGCAATACAATAAGGGGAAAACGGGGCGGTAATACCTGAGACGACGGGTCGGGTCGTCACATGTTGGGTCGGGTAGTGCTCTTTGGGCTTGGGTATTGAGGGTATTTTCTGAATTTGTTTTGGGCCTAGGGGTGTTTTGGCCCCAAAAATTATTGTATTATATTCCCCCTTATATATATATATATATATTTTTTTTTTTTGTATTTTCCTTCCATTATTTTCACTTGTATTTTTGTATTCATTTTTTAAATTGTAATATATCATATATATATTTTGTATTTTCTTGATTTTATAAAATTGAGAGATTAAACTAACATTTATACTAATTAATGTCTAAAAATTATTTAATAATTATTTTATAGTAATTTCCAATTAAAATAATAAAAATGCTAAAATGAACTATTTCTGTGATTTTTCTTTAAATTGGTAAAATGAATTAATACCTATTCAATACCAAAATGTAAGATTAAAATCCTAATGCAAATGCATATTTTATATTTTTAACATGAATTATTATGTAACTAATTAATACGAAAAAATGCAACGAAATTATTAAAAATTGTAAAATTATTTAATTTGAAACTTTTGAAATAATTTGCTTAGGGTAAAAATCACATGCTCACATCTGGTCGTGTCTCGTCACCCACCTGTTGTTCCTCGCTATCATGCTCTCCCTCATTGAACAAAGCATTGAAATAGTTCGAAACTCCAATAGCCTTTGATGGTACACTCTCATTGTGAAACATTGGAGTTTGGTTCTTGCTAGGTGATTTATGCACCACTTTCCAGTTGCTACTCTTAGTAAGTGACTTGACTGGAGTTGTGGCTGGTTGATTTGGATTATCATTATCTGAAATATCATGTGCTGCATCTTTTATCTCATTATGCATAGGTCGACTACCATTTGTATTCAATTCAAACTTAGCCTTCAATTGTGAATCTACAGTAGCTGGTTGTTTTCTAACTATGTCAGCTATCTCTGCCTCTGTTACTGTTGCATTTGATTTGGACAAAAAAGCTCGAACAACTGCAGCTATTGAACTGTCATCCATCATCTGCAGCGAAAGCACAGGTTCAACATCTTCTAATGCCCCTATTCCTATCTTATCTTGCCCCATAACATTTTGACCAGCATGTACCATATTTGTTTTTATTCGATCAGCAGATGTATAAAATGCAACAGTAGCCCCAACAGTTGGTCGATCTGCATCACTTTCAGTTGTAGAAACTACTGCCCCTACACCTACTGTTTCTTGTCCAGCATTAGCCTGCATTGCACCATCATTCTCTACATGTTGTTCAGCCTTATGAAGTAACTCATTATTACTAGGATCAATTTTATTATTCTTAGTGGTGTCACTCTAGCTGCAGAAGCGGACCAGCAAGGGGAGGCCAGTGACCGTAGAAGCGAACCAGAGACCGCACATGCAAAGTCATAGGTGCGACGGCAGCCAACACAGAAGCGGCTCAAGCTGCAGAAGTGGCACATGCGCTGTGGAAGCGGGGCCTTAGAAGCGGTCTATGCACCGCAGGTGCAAAAATCGCCGGAGGCAGACCCAAATTTAATGCGGGACTTAGATCTTTTAAGCTCATTTATTTCATATTTGGGCGATTCTTTGAGCACTTAGAGAGGGGATTTCACCTAGCACTTGTAGGTAAGTAATTTCTATAAAATATGAGTTAAATACATAGTTTATGTGTAGATTATAACATGTAAATTAGTAAAAATTATGGGTTTAGGTGAAAACTGGGTTTTGATAAAAATAGGATTTAATAACGAATTTTTATGGAATTTAGTAAATATCATATATTTGAGTCCATGAGGTTATGGGTAACAACTTTATTCGAAAATTTCCGGATTTCGGGCACATGGGCCGGGGGCAAATTTTAGGAATCCTACATCTGGGGTTGGGTAATCCTTTTAATTGTTGAAATATGAACTTTTGATCATGTATTGATTTATTTATAAACCATTTGACTAGGTTTGGATTGTTCGGCACCGAGTTGAGGCTTTAGAGTGAATTTGGGGCTGGAAAGTCAGCTTTGAGACGAGGTATGTTTGTTTTCTAACCTTGTAAGAGGCGATTAACCCCATAGGTGAATTGAATTTATATGTTCTTCTATTTGTGGGGACTACGTATGCACGAGGTGATGAGAGTGTGCACGTAGCTACTAATTATGCTTATGTCCGGGTAGTCTTGGACCCATATCATGTTATACTTGCGATGTTTGCATCCTACTTGTTAATTTAATTGGTTAAATCATGTTAGAACTTGATAAATGAATTGTAAAAGGTTAAACTTTATTTACTGGACCATTAATCAGAAATGGTATTTCTTTGAAAATTTGCCCCTTATAATCTTGAATATGGTTGTTTTAATGTATTTTCTCTTCTTGTGGAGTGGACTGAACGCTTCGGTAGAAGATAGATGCATCTATGGTTCGTACCGTTCGATCCTCGACAGTGCATAGTTTATTTAATTTATGTTGGATCGGGTCGTACGACCTCAGGATAAATTGCGCGGAATAAATATTTGGAACTAATTAAAATTGATATTGTGTCATTGGCATGAGATATCAATTGTTAAATGACGGAAACTGTCACGGCTCAAAATCCACTAATGGTCGTGATGGCACTGGACACCATTGTCAGGCAAGTGAACACCAATTTACTAGTAATTTCCGTTTTTAATATTTTTGAAATCGTTTGTTTAATACATTAGACAATAAGTAATGAATTCCACTGAGTAGATTTTAATGTCTTTAACAAACATAATATTAAATAATCTAATAATCATTCCAGAACTCGGTGTCACAAGTGCATGAGCAATTACTAAAGAGTCGAATAAAGTACAATAACTGTCCGGAATACAAATTGGACAGAAAATAAATACATACGCTGAAAGAGACAATATTGGCTGCGGGTTGCCTCGAGAAATGCAGCTCACCTAGTCTTCGTATCATACATGCTGCTACGCCCAGTAGGCATCTAGAAATACATGTGCCTGTGCAACAAAAATGCACAGCAAGTGTAGCGTGAGTACGAAAATAACGCGTACTCAGTAAGCATACCGTCTAATCTTAAAGAAGTAGAGACGAGGGGTCGACTTCGACACTTACTAGAGGTCCAATAATGATACGTCAATAATATAATAAATCGGGGATTTTTATAAACATGATTGTAATTCAATATAATGAAGCAAGTAAACAATTATTTCTTTTATAGGAAATTCCCAAATTCCTTTTAATCATTTATACATTTATTCTCAAGCCGGAAGAAACAATATCAACTTTAATAAATTTCAAGGCAAGCAATACAAGCATGCGCAAATATGTTAAGGTCGTACAGCCCGATACAATAATATTTAAACTGTGCACTGTCAGAAGGTCGAATGGCGCGAACCATAGATACATCTATTTAACCTACCAAGGCATTCGACCCGTTCCACAATAGATAAACACATACAACCAATCATTCAAGAATTAATCGAGAAGCAGTTATTCAAGAAAAGGCAATTTCCCTTTTTACAAATCAAGAAACGATGTCTAGCCAATTAGAAATTCATTTATACGTTTGATATATTTTAAGCATTTTAAATTATCAACAACATTGAAAATATTAAAAGTAAAGCATGCTTTTGGGTCCTAGACTACCCAGACTTAAGCATAATAGTATCTACGTACGGACTCTCGTCACCTCGTGTACGCAGCCTCCACAAATAGAAGCATATATCTAATTAATTCACCTATGTGACAATTCCCTCTTTCAAGATTAGAAAGGAGACTCACCTTGCTTCGAAGTTCCATAACTGTTATTCCATGCCCTTCTGAAAACTCAAATCGATGCACGTTGCTCCAAAACTAGCCAATAATTATGAAAACTCATTAATATATGATTAATTACTCATTATAATCAAATTTATAACAATTCCTAACCCCTATATAAAAGTTGACAAAATTAACCTCGGACTCACATGCCCGGATTCCAAAAATTTTCGAAGATAAAGTCTACCCATAACCTCACGAACTCAAATATATAATTTACTCCCAATTTCATGCCCCAAATCGTGGTCAAATTCCAAGAATGCCAAATTTCTAGGTTTTTCGTCAAGACCCCAATTTTCACTAATTTTCCATGATTTTTCATGTTAAAATCTAGATATAATCCATGATTAACTTGCAATAAGTAGGAATCACTTACCTTGACATGGATGATGAAAATAGAGCTCCAAAATCGCTCCTACATCGACTCCCACAGAGGAAATGAGATGAAATGAGCCAAACCCATTTCTTTACACTTATACGCTGCCCAGACATCTCCTCTTCGCATTCGCAAGACCACTGTCTTCGTGAAGAAGAAAATTCCCAAAAATCATTTTTCAAACTCTTATCAGACAACCTCTAGTATAATAGCCATAACATTTTTTACGATACTCCAAATGCGAAATGGTCTAATGTTTTGAAAGCTAGACACCAAGATCTACAAGTTTCATGTTTTGGAAATTTCCCAATTCCTTATAGATTCTGAGATATAAGCTGCCAAAGTCAGCCCTGTGCAACACAAATTTCTTCTTCATCTTTTCGGACAGCCTGTAGTGTACCAGCCATAACTTTTTGTACACAAATCTAAATGCTAAATGGTTTACCTTTACAAAAACTAGACACAAAGGAATAAAACTTTTATTTTGGATCATCTCCAAATTCCTTGTAGATTGTAAGATATGAGCCTCCGAAGTAAGACCTGTGCAACAGAAATTCTTCTTTTGCGCGAACACGAGACAACCTTCGCAAACGCGGAGAACAAAATCCCAGAAGTCAAATCCTTCTTCGAGAACGCGGGAGGATATTCGTAGACGCGAAGAATAACACCAGACACCAGCATCAGTAGTTCTAACACAACCTGAAATGCTTCGAAGCCACCCTGAAACACATCCAAGGCCTCCGGGACCCCATCCAGTCACACAACTCAGTCCCATAACATAACACAGACCTGGTCGAGGCCTCAAATCACATCAAACAACATCGAAATCATGAATCACACCCCAATTCAAGCTTAATAAACTTTAAAAATCCAAACTTCTACATTCGATGTCGAAACCTATCAAATCACGTCTGATTGATCTCAAATTTTGCACACAAGTCACATTCGACATTATGGACCTACTCCATCTTCTAGAATTGGATTTCGACCCCGATATCAAAAAGTCAACTTCTGGTCAAACTCCTCCAAAACCTTCAAATTTCTATATTTAGCCAAATGACTCCAAAATGACCCATGGACCTCCGAATTCACTTATGATCGCGCTCCCAACACCAAACGGAGCTATTCCCACACTCGAAATCTCAAACAGACATTGATAACACTGAAATGAACTTCAACCCAAACTTATAAAATTCTTCCAAAAATACAAACTTCCACAATAGGTGCCAAAATGTTCCCGAGTCTTTCAAAACCCGATCTAGACATACGCCCAAGTCCGAAATCATTATACGAACCTGCTGGAACCTTTGGATCCCGATTTCGAGGTCGTTTACTCAAAAATTCAATCTTAGTCAATTCTTTCAACTTAAAGCTTCATAAATGAGAATTCTCTTTCCAAATCAACTCTGAACTTCCCGAAATTCAAGTCCGACCACTCGTACAAGTGATAATACATGGAGTGAAGCTGCTCATGGCCTCAAACTGCTGAGCGACGCGCTAGAGCTCAAAACGACCAGTCGGGCCATTACATTCTCTCCCACTTAAACATACGTTCGTCCTCGAACATGCTAAGAAATGTGCTGGAGTTGTTCGAAATCACTGTTTAACACCTTGTGCACCTATCTGTGCTACTACAACCCAGTTGAGCACATTAGCTCGATCAATTCTGAGGATATTCCCTTTTATTCAAGTAAATAAGCTTAGAGCCCAATTCCAACATCCAGAATTCTCTGCCAGGCATGCTTCCAATATATGAACATCGTATCGATCACTACACGAGGTACTAGAACATGATTGCATGCCTTTGCCGAATTCTCACCATGCACCACATCATTCACAAGAGCATAACAATATTTTCTGATAATAATAACCGACATTTCCCGAATCTGATTATCACAATGCACCTTGTGATATATATAAGTCTTATTCAAACTCTCGCAATACTGCCACGACGGAAGAGATGTGTAGAAATTTTTAACCAACCACCGAGTCAACAAGTCATTGAGTCTATACTTCTGACAAGAACCATTACCTCATTCTGAACCAAATAATGATCTTTGCTCTTTAAAATACTTCATATAATCCGACTGCAATGATCCTAGATCCAATAATCTCGTCTCACCCAGTACGAACTGCTCAGGCAATAAGCCACCCCGATCATGATCAAAAGTCTTATATGATGCCACAACATGCCAATAGGCCACAAGCTCGAACGTCATACATAAGGAAAATGAACTCTGTAAGGGACTACTCAACTCGTGCAATTAATATGAACTTTCCTCAAAAAAGGGGAAACAAAACACACAAAAATAGATATAGGGAAATGTACTCAACATCACGCTGTCGCGGCGTGTAACCTGATCCAAACAACATACCTGTGGTGGCGTGCCACCTGATCAACACTCAATGTTCACATAAGAAGATACACATCGAGCGAAATCGCTCGTTACTACAAAATACCGAATATCGGCCACAAGCACACTAAGTGCGTGATACCATCCCTGGGGAGACAAATAGCGCCATAAGCTACAAAATTCAAGCACAACTGAAGTGCAATATATGATTTGAATCTCAAGAGCCATCCTGCTCACCTAACACCATCGCTACGCGAAACCTCAACACACAAGAAATTTATCAATCCATTTCGCAACTCACATGGCACAATATAGCATTACATAAAACTGCCGATGATGAAATAACATCCAACATCCGAATACTCCTCCATAAAGAGCGCTATGATGAAATGAACACATCCGACCTGATATAGAGACCATATTCATATTTAAATCAACTCACAGACCTCAAGTCGATTATAATCGAATCGAACAAGGCCAATAATCTTTCCTGGGTCCATAATACCTTTTTTCCCATAACACACAAGAACAGCCATCCAATCCGGAACAACCTTCCACATTTCACAACCAAATGAATCCAGCGCCCTTTAAGCATAAATTCTCAATTAGCGATAGTACCATAATCTCTATGCTTGGTTTAAATCCTCAATCAATTAAGTGACTACACGTCACACTTATACAACCTTTTCGTGGGATATGATCCTGTGGCCTTCTGCACCAGGTAACAAGTCTGCACATCCATACCACCGGCCATACGAATGTTGCAAAGCGAATCAAGGATCCACAAGTCAATACACAAAACCTCTTACACATGACACTGATCTCAGGTAATGCTGAAGATAATATCAGCTTACTCCAAACATCTAAATTCTTTTCCTGCTTATCCGAGCCCATGACCTCCTTGTCAACACCGAACCACAACCTTGATTCTCAACTTTCAAATCCCACGCTACTCACGACACTTAATCATGGAAATGCACCAGGGTACAAGAATTTCATCATAACTCCTGAACCACTAATAGGGTAAACACCTCATCGTATAGAAGCCTTTTACTTAACTCATTTCAAGAGAACCATTACAATCCGTGACTAAATTCTCATTACTGCAGAAAATACCAACCTCAAGTAGTGGTCTAAACCACAACAACTCTTCCACATACATCTGCACATAAAATGCCATAATACTCGAAAGCCTCCAAATAAAATCAACAGCCGTCAAACCTCGTACGTATTACTGTAATCATGTGTATAACTTAACACGCTGAGGGAACTAATCGTTGCCACCATTATACCAATTCAACCATTGCTTATTGATTTTACTTCTTCCAATTTACTCTGGGCTTGACTTAGGAATAATAGTAGCCCCATTCAAAACATAACGAACCCAAATCCGCACTCATCCTGAGTGACCTTATTTCACGAGACCACGCTATCTCAATTCCCACAAACTATCTCATACCCTCCTTATGCGCATATTTGCATCCTCAACTGGTACACCCATTTTGTAATTACACTATGAATCCGAAGTCATTTTCTCCCATTCCTCTTAATTTATATCGCAGGCCGAAGATAACACATAACACTCCAAGTTTAATCTGCTGCAAAAGCTCGATACTCAACCATACCGTGGACTCGAAACCCTTAGGCACCACACCTTAATCTTTGAACCCACTAGGACCGATATTGAAAGTCACCCACTCTAACTTGGTCCCGAATATAATCAACTTCAAGGCTCTGCTAGCACATGACCACCCTCTCAAAGAAGAACCCGGCCAAATCACCTTTCTTGCAACTCACTTCTACACGAAGCATAATTCCTGAGTCTTTCCAAAGCCTGAACATGAATCGATGATGCCACTTATAGAACACATTATTCAATTCCTTTGCTCAAATTACCACTGGTGTTCTCTTTCCTTAGTCCCAGTAATCTATCAATATGCCGATAACTAGAAATCTCACAAAATAGGCGACCAGGCAATCCAACTGTAGGTGGTTGGACTCTCCCACTTAGCTTGAAGCCACTATTACTCAACTTTGGAACCCACCAAGATTCTTTATCTCTTATTGACATGACCTTGCACAATTAAACCGCCAGATTCCTTGAAATCCTTCCTTTAGCATTTCATGAAAAATCTGAATCTCTAGCAAGGTCTGCGTACATATTATCCTCCCCAGACCCCACTTGTGGGAATATACTGGGTTGTTGTTGTCTGAATCTCTAGCAACATTCACATATTATACCTCTTACCAGATAGCCAGTAAAATCCTTCGCAGGAGCTTCACCAACCACGCGACCGCTGACCTGCTCATAGGAGATAACCCACTTGAGCCTGTGCTTATTCACCGACTGCACAAGTCCATTCATTCCTCGTGGACATCAACTAATTTTGCGACAATATCTTCCTATTCAAAGTTATGTTGTATCCTTCTTCATATCAAGCAGCTCCTTTCCGTCATATCAAATCTCCTGCCGTTATGCTAGCCAATATTTCAAATTAAGCTCGTAGACCTAGTCATTGTCCATCATGAATTCCAAATCACTCTAAACTTTCCTCAAGGAGTGTAGTCATCCTACAACAAAACTCATATGCTACTCTGCCCTAAAGGCGAATTGAATAAAGCCATATCACCAGCGAACTTAACGTACTCAAGGACAATGATACCACATCACAGATGAAAATTCCACCACGCTCGAAAATACCAAGTCTTGTTAGTCCATCAAACCAAACTTGAACATTCATAGCGCGATTGCCTCTCCTCTGCCGGAAATAAAATTTTGAATCTCTGAATCTTGCATTGAGTAAACATCCTTCCAAGTCATCCACTACTCCAACGCATAGATAAGACTCCTACCATTACATAAATAGTATGTGATAGCAAAGCACGAATCGTCATAACAATTAATGCCAAATCTCAAAACCTTAGGTAATACTGATACTGAGCAGAAATGATAGAACGACCTTTCGCAAGGCGACGACAATAGCCCAATCAAATATGCAGGGAGGAACATCCTGCACCATATCAGTAGTACCATTACAATTTCTCAATTCTCTATCGATATAGCGAGTGCTTCACGTCGCATAAGATTGAGTAGGAAATAAAAAAAGGCATTAGCCTCAAAGGAACCAAACCGCATGATGAGGAATCAAGAAGGGAAGTGCTCCTAATAGCCTTGTAGCCTATCGAAGATAAGTACAGACATCTCCGTACCGATATGCAAGACTCTACTAGACTTGCTCATGACTCATGAGACCTAAGTGAACCTAGTGCTCTGATACCCTGTTGTCACGACCCAAAATCTACTAAGGGTCATGATGGTGCCAAACACCATTGTCAGGCAAGCCAACACCAATTTACTAGTAATTTCTTGTTTTAATATTTTCGAAATCATTTGTTTAATACATTAGACAATAAGTAATGAATTCCACTGAATACATATTGATGTCTTTTACAAACGTAATATTAAATAATCCCATGATCATCTCAGAACCTGGTGTTAAAAGTGCATGAGCAATTACTAAGGAATCGAATGAAGTACAATAACTGTCCGGAATACAAATTGGACATAAAATAAATACAATACGCTGAAAGAGACTATACTGGCTGTGAGTCGCCTCGAGAAATGCAACTCACCTAGTCTCCGTGTCATCCATGCTGCTACGCCCAGTATGCCACTAGAAATAGATGTGCCTGTGCAACAAAAATGCACAACAAGTGTAGCATGAGTACGAAAACAATATGTACTTAGTAAGTATCCCGTCTAATCTCGAAGAAGTAGAGAAGAGGGGTCGACTTCGACACATACTAGAGGTCCAATAATGATACGTTAATAATATAATAAATCGGGAATTTTTATAAACATGATTGTAATTCAATAGAATGAAGCAAGTAAACAATTCTTTCTTTTATAGGAAATTCCCAAATTCCTGTTCATCATTTATACATTTATTGTCAAGCCGGGAACAAACAATTTCAACTTTAATAAATTTTAAGACAAGCAATACAAGCATGCGCAAATCATATCGAGGTCGTACGAACCGATCCAATAATATTTAAATTGTACACTGCCAGAGGGTCGAATGGCGCGAACCATAGATGCATCTATTTAACCTACCGAGGCGTTCGGCCCGTTCCACAATAGATAAACACATTCAACCAGTCATTCAAGAATTCATCAAGGAGCAATTATTCAAGAAAAGGCAATTTCCCTTTTTACAAATCAAGAAACGATGTCTAGTCAATTTGAAATTCATTTATACGTTCGATATAATTTAAGCATTTTAAATTGTCAACAAGATTGCAAATATTAAAAGTGAAGCATGCTTTAGGGTCCTAGACTACCAGGACATAAGCATAATAGTAGCTATGCACAAACTCTCGTCACCTCGTGCGTACGTAGCTCCCACACATAGAATCATATATCTAATTAATTCACCTATGGGGACAATTCCCTCTTACAAGGTTAGAAAGGAGACTCACCTCGCTCCGAAGTTTCATAACCGTTATTCCATGCCCTTTCGAAAACTCAAATCGATGCACATTGCTCCAAAACTATCCAATAATTATGAAAAATTATTAATATATGATCAATTACTCAATATAATCAAATTTATAACAATTCCTAACCCCGATTGAAAAGTTGACAAAACTAACCTTGGGCCCACGTGCCCGGATTCCAAAAATTTTCGAAGATAAAGTCTACCCATAACCTCACGAACTCAAATATATAATTTACTCCCAATTTCGTGCCCCAAATCATAGTCAAATTCCAAGAATACCAAATTTCTAGGTTTTTCTTCAAGTCCCCAATTTTCACTAATTTCCCATGATTTTTCATGTTAAAATCTAGATATAATCCAAGTAATTAACTTGCAATTAGTGGGAATCATTACCTTGACATGGATGATGAAAATGGAGGTCTAAAATCGCTCCTAGGTCGGCTCCCATGGAGGAAATGAGATGAAATGAGCCAAATCCATTTATTTACACCTTATACACTGCCCAGACGTCTCCTCTTCACATTCGCGAGACCCCCATCGCGTTCACGAATAAGAAAATTCACAAAAACCATTTTTCAAACTCTTCTCAGACAACCTCTAGTATAATGGCCATGGCATTTTATACGAAACTCCAAATGAGAAATGGTATAATATTTTGAAAACCAGACACAAGATCTAGAACATTTATGTCATGGAAATTTCCGAATTCCTTCTAGATTCTGAGATATAATCTGCCAAAGTCAGCCCTGTGCAACACAAATTTCTTCTTCATCTTCCCGGACAGCCTATAGTGTACCAGCCATAACTTTTGGTACACAAATCCAAATGCTATATGGTTTACATTTCAGAAAACTAGACACAAAAGGGCTACAACTTTTGTTTTTGGATCATCTTCAAATTCTTTGTAGAATGTGAGATATGAGCTTCCGAAGTAAGACATGCGCAACAGAAATTCTTCTTCTTCACGAACGCGAGATGACCTTCACGAACACGGAGAACAAAATCCCAGAAGTCAAATTCTTCTTCGCGAACGTGGTAGGACTCTCGCGGACGCGAAGAACAACACCAGACACCAGCATCAGTAGTTTCAACACAGCCCGAAATGCTCCGAAACCTCCCCGAAACATACCCGAGGTCCCTGGGACCCCGTCCAATCACACAACTCAATCCCATAACATAACACAGACCTGCTCGAGACCTAAAATCACATCAAACAACATCAAAATCATGAATCGCACCCTAATTCAAGCTTAATGAACTTTTAAACTTCAAAATTCTACATTCGATATCGAAACCAATCAAATCACGTTCGATTGATCTCAAATTTTGCACACAAGCTACATTCGACATTACGGACCTACTACATCTTCCGAAATTGGATTCCGATGCTGATATCTAAAAGTTCACTTCCGGTCAAACTCCTCAAACACCTTCAAATTTCTATATTTAGCCAAATGACTCCAAAATGACCCACGGACCTCCGAATTCACTTCTGATCATGCTCCCAAGAGCAGAATCACCATACGAAGCTATTCCCAAACTGGAAATCCAAAATGGACATTGATAACACTGAAATGCACTTCAACCCAAACTTATGAAATTCTTTCATAAATGCTAACTTCCACAATAGGTGCCGAAATGTTTCTCGGGTCTTTCATAATCCGATCCGGACATACGCCCAAGTACGAAATCATCATACGAACCTGCTGGAACCTTCGAATCCCGATTTCGAGGTCGTTTACTCAAAAATCCAATCTTAGTCAATTCTTTCAACTTAAAGCTTCCGAAATGAGAATTCTCTTTCCAAATCAACTCTGAACTTCCCGAAATTTAATTCCGACCATGCGTACAAGTCATAATACCTGGAGTGAAGCTGCTCATGGCCTCAAACTACTGAGCGATGCGCTAGAGCTCAAAACGACCGGTCGGGTCGTTACAGAAACAAACTTGGGATTTATTATTAGTGAAAAGATTGCCTATTATTTTCATGTGATTTAGCTTTCAGCTATATTTTTGTAACCCATGTTTAGTTATAATTTTGACATTTCATTATTAGCCCTTAGTGAGTGTCAAAGTCGACCCCTCGTGACTACTTCTTCGAGGTTAGACTGGATACTTACTGGGTACATGTTGTTTATGTATTTATAATACACTTCTGCACTAAATGTGCAGGATCTGAGGCAGATTCATCTGGATATCAGTCCGGTGCGCATCCCTAATTCCCGAGACTTCGCGGTGAGCTGCCCTTTTGAGCCTTTCTATAGCAGCTGGAGACTTTCTTTTGCTTGTACTTTTTGGCTATTTCATTTCAGACAGTAGACTAGTATTATTTTGTATGTTCTACTAGTTGCTCATACACTTGTGACACCAGGTCTTGGCACATACTAGTAGACTTGTTGTTTTGGTTTATTTTCTATGGTTTTGATTGCACTAAGCTGCTCTCGTTTCATTTATTTTAAATCTATTACTTCTTAAATCTTTTAAATTAAGAAATGTTTAATTACATGGAAATCTATTAAAAGGGGAATCACATGGTTAGTTCACTGTTGGCTTGCCTAGGGGTGGTGTTGGATGCCATGAATTGGGTCGTGACACCTAGAATCATGATAGGTGCCATCACGAGGGGTTGAGATTTGGGTCGCGACACTTTTACTAATTAGAATTGAGTCAAAGAAGCAGTGGGATGAGAATCAAGATAGAGTAAAACACTAATAAAAAGTGATTAAATGATGGATTACCATAACTTTAAGTTATTCAAGTTTGAATTAACTAGAATCATAACATTTGTAGTTTTAAAACACATAATTTTATCCAGCAGTTGTGTAAAAGTTTTACACAGTTTGTAATTTAAATGACTAAAACATGTTATTATCACAAGTATCCAGTAAGTCAAAATAGTTCATTCCCCTGTAATGTATATGTGACGACCCGACCTGTTGTCACATGAGTTACCACCCCGTTTTCCCTTTATTGTGGTGCTTCATATTTTTATATTGGTATTTGAGTTGATCGGGTGTAATTGAATTGGTTTTGGTTAAAAATAAGGCACATAGCCTCTTAGAAGGAAGCTTGTTTTAGAAAAGTCAACCGGAAGTTGACTATGTGGTTAGAGGGATCGGATGTGAATTATGATGGTTCGGTTAGCTCCGGAAGATGATTTTTGACTTAGGAGTGCGATCGGAATCAAAATTGGAGGTCCGGTGTAGAAATAGGTTTGAATTGGCGAAGTTGGAATTTTGGCGAAATCCGGTTGATAGGTGAGATTTTGATCCGGGAGTCAGAATGGAATTCCGACAGTTGCAGTAGCTTCGTTAGGTGATTTTGGATATGTCTGCAAATTTTCAAGGCATTCGGACATCGTTTGGTCGGGTTTTTGATTGGATGTTGGTTTCAGAAGTTATAGTTGAAACTTAGGCTTGAATCCGCCTTGATTTGATGATTTTTGTGTTTCAGGACGTGTTTTTATGATTGGAACAAGTTCGTATGGTATTTTGGAGTAGGTTAGTGGTTTTGGTTGAGGTCCCGGGGGCCTCGGGGTGATTCCGGAGGTTCAAACGGATCATTTTTGGTTAAGCTAAGGATCAGATTTTGCTGTCATATATTGCAGAGAAATTAATGCTTCGCATTCGCGTAGGTGATGGACGCGAACGCGTAGAAGGAATTTGGGGTCTGAGAGTTTTGGCCTTCGCGTTCGCGAAGGTGTTTATGCGAACACGAAGTGGAAAAATCTGGAGGACCGCGTTCGCGTGGGTCTTGGCCGCGTTCGAGTAGGCATAAGGTGATTGGTCATCGCATTCGCGGGAGTAGGTTCGCGTTCGCGTAGAGTAATTTGAGGGCCTGGAATGTTTGTACATCGCGTTTGCGTGGCCAGACACGCATTCGCGTAGGGTATTTGGACTGTTAAAAATATTTTGTCTTCGCGTGAGTTAGGTCGCGAACGCGATGAAGGAAATACCTGGGCGGACAGAATGGTTTTATAACATTTCAGACGCGAACCCCTCATCATTTCTCACCATTTTTGCACCACCTTGAGAGCTCTTTGATAGATTTAGACGGGGATTTCGACGGAAAGTAATTGGAGGTAAGTCTCGTGGCCTAAATACGTTATTTTATCAAAGAATCTTCCATTAATTCTCTGAATTTGGGTATAAATTGAAGAAAATTAGGGCTTGGATTTTTGCTATGTAAAATTGGGATTTGGTGGCTCATTTGAACTCCGATTTTGATAAATTTTATATGTATGGACTCATGGCGAGATGAAGATTCTGGAAATGTGAGTTTCATAATTTTTCGAGAAGCGGGTCCGGGGCTCGAGTTTTGCTAGTTTCGAGATTTTTGTTATATTTCGATTATTTTCGATTGGGTGTTGTTCCATTAGCCTATTATGATATATTTGTACTGATTTTGGCTAGTTTCGACGTGCGTGGAGGTCAGTTTGAGGAGCAAAGGCGTCGCGGGCTAGAGTTTTTGCCGGATCGAGGTGGGTAATACTTGTAAATGATGTCCTAAGGGTTTGTAAACCCCGAACTTGCACATCATAGTGCTGTATTGAGGTGACTTGCACGCCGGATAACGGGCGTGGGGTAGAGCACCGTTGGAGATTGTGACTTGGTCCGTCCCACTTAATAAAAACACTACCTAATTGCTTGAAATTGAATTGATACCCTAATAAAGATATTAATTATCATGAACTGGATTGATTATCATATTTTGGGCTTCGTGCCGAATATTTAAATCCTTCAGGGATTGGTATCACTGCCTTAGCAATACTGTGCATATTTTCATCTCAGTCTAAGGTTTTAAAATGGTATTTTGCGAACTCAGCCATCTTTCTAAGATTTGAAAACTTAA
>MU727396.1:26956-37243 GCA_026770625.1 Nicotiana glauca
TTTACCTTGTTGAACAGATACACTGGTGGAAATTGTTAAGGAGTGCCGAGCCCAAGGGGCTGACTTGAGTGCAGACTTGCACTGTTTGATGTTGTACCTAGGTATTGAACTGTTAACAATGAAAGGAGATGTTAAAAAAAAGATTTCAAAATCTACTTAGACATGTTATAAGGAATACCATGAAAGTGTACTGAAATTTAAAATGTGATTCCGTATTTTATAGCACGAGATAGTGCTTGGTGTGGTTTTCTTTTCCTCAGCATTATTTACTTTTATTACCGCTGAGTTGGAAGTACTCACTCGACTCCCTGCACCATGTGTGCAGATTCAGGTATTTGGAAGTTTAACTGAGCTTGGTGCTGGTTTCGAGCTTCATTTGAGATCGTCGAGGTAGCTGCCTGACGTCCGCAGGACCCGACATTTTCCCTTATCACTCTGTTGTTTTGTTTATTCCGCGTACATTCAGACTTGTAGAATTATTTTCAGTATTGTCCTGATATTCTGATAGAGACTCTTGACTCGTGACCCCAGGTCTTTGGGAAGTTATGTTGTTCTGTGAGATTTTCGGGATATTTTTATAACTATCAGCATATTTGGTTTATATCACTATTAAGGATTTCTAAATGAATGGTTTATGAGCTCTAAGCTCGGGTTGAGAGCACATTTGATCGGGCTTGCCTAGCCGTTGGGTTGGGCGCCATCACGATCGGGTTTGGGGTCGTGACAGTATATGTAAAGGAAGACATTATGTGATCAAAATTGTAGGAAATTCTGAAAATAGAGTAATTGATCATATGGCTAGTGAAAAGGCCAACATTAGACATTAGACCTATATTTAAACAGTTTCCATCTTGTTCAAAGAAAATGTTTCTTATTACAGCAGTGGCCGCTCTACAAGAAATACTGGCAAATTAGTTTTTCTAATCCATAAATTTATAAGCGCAATTCCTCTAACATTAAGATGCCTATCTCGTCTTCTTTCATTATGTTTTTCTTAAAAAGTTTTGCAGGGTAATCGTATATTTTTATTTTAATTATTTTGGCTCCTACAATCTTCGTATCATTTTTTTAGATTTGTCTAAAAAAGTAAAGCAACACACTAGTTTCTTTGGGTTTGTGTGAATTTTTAGAAGAATAATTAAATTGTTGAAGAAAATAGAGTTCTATTGGGTATTGGTTGGTTTGGGGGGAGGGGGAGAAACATGAGAACTTGGAGAAAGGAGATGATGAGAGTAATATAAAAAATATATTTAATACTCTCGAACCAAACACAAGAAAATATTTTCACTCACCAACACGACAAGGGAATATGAGCGATAAAACCACTCATTTTTCATGAAACATTTTATGTGAAAATATTTTCCTTCGTACCAAACACAACCTTAATCACATTCTTGGTGCATCAAGTTAATTTTAAGTCTAAATTACCCCTAATGATGATTAAAAATGTAATATGATCGCATATTCAGTAGGTCATTATACAACTTATGAGTAAATGGATCTGTAAATGACTAATAAAATAGAGAAAAAATATATGAAGACGATCGTAATATCAAAAAAAATAATATCATAAAATTAAATTGAATTGATATTATAAATATAAATTTATACTGGAAAGCAATACAATGATAAATTATCTGAAAGGCAAGGAAATGCATATTCCAATATCTTCTAGGAAGCGTTGTGCGTTGAATATAGGGGGATGTGCACAGATAGCCACTAACGGCTCATGTCTTTATTTTAAAGCCAGCGTTTTAAATATCTTTAGTTTTTATCCACTGGTTTAATAAACTTTAACTGACCGAACAAAAATACTCTTATGCTCATGTCCTTAACTTCAAGACTTCAGGACTACATGTTTTTAACTTTTGAACTTGAAACTCTAAGTTTAGGACTTCAGGACTACATGTCCTTAACTTTTGAACTTGGAACTCTAAGTTCAGGACTTCAGGACTATATGTCCTTAACTTTTGAACTTGAAACTCTAAGTTCAGGACTTCAAGGTTACATATCCTTAACTTTTGAACTTGGAACTCAAACTTCAAGACCAAGCGTCCTTAACTTTTGAACTTGTAAGTCAAAGTTAATGACCTATTGTCCTTAACTTTTGAAATTGTAACTGTAAGTTAAGTACTACTTGTCCTTATCTTTTGAACGTGTAACTATAAGTTAAGGACTATTTGTCCTTAACTTTTGAACTTTAAACTCAAAGTTAAGGACTGCATGTCCTTAAATTTTGAACCTGAAACAATAACTTAAGGACTGCCTATCCTTAAGTTTTGAACTTGAAACTATAAGTTAACGACTGTCTGTCATTAACTTATGGTTACAGAAAACCAACCACCAAATTATAACATCAAAATCTCCCTTACACTTTTAACTGCATTAATTACAGAAGTAGTTTAAACATTTATTTCGCATGTTTAACGTGTAAATATATATATATAAGCATATTACTTTATATGTAATGTAACTGAATTTGAAAGCAGTTGATTCTTGTTAAATTATAAAATCCCAAAGAATATATCAAACATGTCTACTAAGTTCCTCCAAGCAGACAAATAAATGACCTAGTGACAAGTTCACATTTTTTGGGTTCTTGTGAAATGTAAAATAATAAAGGAAAAAAATACTGAATTTGAAGGGCTGCCACGTGCTACAGTGATCAGACAAGTAAAGTATATATTACTATGAACTGAACCATCAATGGACAAGTTGGGTAGTTATTTTAGAAGAAGAGGTTTAGTTGGCGGGGTTAGTAGGATTTATAATTTAACAAGAATAAGGAGAGAGGAGAAGCTTCGAATTATAGTATTTGAAAACTGCTCCATTGTTGTGTATGAGCAAAACTCAGCTTGTTTTTTAAGCAGGAGGAGGGTGGAAGTGAAAGAGAGGAAGAAAGGGTAAAATTGTCTTTTTTCTATTAGTAGTGGCTATTTTTGCTGAGCATTATAATTAGTGGATAAAAATTAAAAACACCCTTAATTAGTGGCTACTACACGCCATTTTTACTTGAATATACATCCGATATCTAGATTCTAGTAAATGATACGACAATAGAATATCCTTATGCATAATAAACCTTTGAAATTCATAACAAAGCATCTTCCAAAATGAGTTTCAAAATCAATGTAGACTTTTTACCAGATATATTGTGACTGTATAGTCAAGATTACACTAACCTTTACTAATTAGAATTGAGTCAAAGAAGCAATGGATGAGAATCAAGATTGAGTTAAACAAAAATAGGAAGTGAGTAAATGGTAAATTATCAAGATTTTAATATTCTTCAAGTTTGAATTTACTTCAATCATAACATCTACTTTTAATAAAATATATATTATTAGCCAAGTTTGAAAAGGACAACATTAGACAATAGACCTATATTGAGAAAAAATTATATAAATAAATTAGATAGATAGTGTAATCACAAGTCTTAATATATTCTGCCGAAGCACATCCACTAAAAAACAAGGCACTGGATAATATTTTCAGTATAATTAGTCTTATTAATGTTCAAAGGAAAATGTTGCAAATGACAACAAAAAAATAAATAAAAAGAATAAAAGACGATTTTGTACTGACTTATCAGTTAAACAAGGCTTACCGTGAACAACCCTTTCTATTTATTGTTAATTAATAATTTGATTGTGTAAATAATTTTTACGTAGTCAATGCACGCACTGAATGACTACTTTTTCTTCATCTTTGTTGTGCTTCTTCTCGTGGAAGATATATCAATATTTTAAAATTGACATAGCATTTAAACTGCGATTTCAAAATTCATTTAAATTTTGATCTAAAATGTAAATTAACTATTGGTAGACATCTAACACAATGTAGTTAAAAAAACATAATATTAACACGATATTATATATATATATATATATATATATATATATATATATATTAAAAAGTATGTCATGCTCTAATCATATTCCAAAATTCTGAGGGACTACTCATAAATAATAGAGCAGTAAATCTGAGCTCAAATTCTCAATTAGTCCATCATATAATTTCCAATTATGTACATGTGATATAAGCTTATATGTTTATATATTAAATGACTTTACATATTTCTAACTTTGACCAAATTGCAGTAACTAATTGTAATATTACACTCTAGTCATTTTCCCCCTATATAAGAAGCCATCCTCTAGTCTTTTTCCTTCACTTTACATTTCATAATTTGTTTCTTATTGCTTTTTCATGATGGCTAACTTGTTCATATTTGTATTTGTTGGTATGGTAATGACATACCTTCAAATAATAGGTATCTTCTCCTCATCTCATTATCTTGGTTTTATTTTTAACATTTTATTGTTATTATTTTTTGTATACCTTCAAATAATGAAGTATCCCCTATGCTTTATGCATGATTAGGAAATTTATCAAATTACTTTTTCTGTTACGTAATTTATACACACAAGTTTAAGTTCTATATACTATTGACATACAAATATTTATGTAACTCGATTACTTAAAATGTAATTATACGTAACCCTCTTTTATTACTATTGATTGGTCGCTTGAAAAAATAGTCAACAAACTATTAGAATTAATTAAACTATATCGATAACATAAAATCTTATGCAGAATAGGTGATTTAGTTTCAAAGGGTGTCAACTTGGGTACTTATATAATGGCAGAGGCACGATTAATGAAGAGGTTCAATTGAATCCCTTTCGTTGGAGTACAGCGTAAATAATACGAGAATAATAATTTTCTATGCATATAAACTTTTGAATCTTTCCCCGACATAGAAAAAGTTTCCATTGTAGTGACATAAGCAGTTTAGAAAATTGCTTTAGGTAGCAAGTATGAATTTTTTGAATCCCTTTTATTATAATTTTTGGCTCCGTCACTAATTCTACAATAAATTCATTTATTTACACTAACATTTTTTTTATGATGTAGAGGCACAACCTATTGGAGTATGCTATGGGAGGAATGGTAACAACTTACCATCAGCACAAGATGTCGTAAATTTTTATAAAGCAAATGGCATAACAAATATGAGAGTTTATGATCCAATTGCTGAAACACTCACTGCTCTTAAGGGAAGTAACATTGAAATAATTCTTGATATTCCTAATGATAATCTTCAAGCTTTAACAGATCCAAATGCAGCTACAAATTGGGTTAATGCAAATATTGTGGCTTATTCCCCAGATGTTAAGTTCAAATATATAAATGTTGGAAATGAAATATCCCCTGCTAATAGTGCAACATCTAAATTTGCTCCCTTTCTTCTCCCCGCATTGCAAAACGTGCAACAAGCGATCACGAAATTTCAACTTCAGGTTAAGGTCTCGACGGCTATAGAGACAGGGATTTTGACAAACACATATCCACCTTCTCAGTCAGTATTTAGAGACGATATAAGCAGTTTCATTAACCCACTTATCGGGTTCCTGAAACAGAATAACTTACCTGTCTTAGCAAATATTTATCCGTATTTTGCTTATCTTGGCGACCCTGCTCATGTGCCACTCCCTTATGCACTATTTACACAACAAAATCCCGATCCCTCGGGCTATCGCAATCTTTTCGACGCTATGTTGGATGCAACTTATTATGCAGTTGAGAAAGCTGGTGGAGAAAACTTGCCAATTGTTGTTTCAGAAAGCGGATGGCCATCTGCTGGTGGAGATGGAGCAAGCATAGATAATGGTGGAACTTATTACACTAATTTGATTAATCATGTGAAGTCAGGTGCAGGAACTCCACACAAGCCTGGAACTGCTATAGAAACTTATTTGTTTGCTATTTTTGATGAAAATATTAAGATCGGGGCCGAAACTGAGAGGCATTTTGGAGTTTTCCATCCTGATAAAACTCCGAAGTATAATCTTAAATTCTAGTAAAGTAGTTGATTTTACAAATTTTGTAATTCTTCAATGATTTTAGGTGAAAACTACTGTCTCAATAAAAATTTGTTATGTATGGAAAAATACATGAAAGAAGTTAGTTCTTGAAATGTGTCGTTCATATCTATATGCCTACCACCTTTATTAAAATTTATTTATGCAGTCTAATTAATTGTTTAATTGCTTATTTGTTCTTTATCTATTAGTAATGTTTACTCCTATATATGTATTTTATAAACTTCTAATCGTTAATCTAAAAGGAATGCGAAAAGGAATAGTGAATCATATTGAAGTTTCAACGGTTATTGGTGGAAACTAAAAGAGAAAAAGAAACATAAACGCTTAAATCTTAACGTAAAAACACGAAACTTGATTTATTTTGCTTTTCATGACTTGATATATAAAATATGTAAATGTTAACAAGTGATACACGTGTAGCATACACGTGACTAGTGACTAGTTATTTCTAAAATGATTTAGGTAGATTTTCTTGTTTCAACTCGGGAGCTTTACACGAGCCGGTCGAATTCAATAATTACCTTTTTTTAATAGTATGCAAAGATTATAACATATATTATGTATGGACAATAAATATATTATACATTCACTGATTATTTTTAATTTAAGAAACCTGTTTTTAGTATAGATTTTAAGTTTGTATCATCTACTAATGGTGATTAAGCCTCTTCCAAAAAGAGTTTTCAAAGTCAAAGTGCACCAATGGGTATATAATAAAGTTTTTACCAAACTATAATTATACAATAAAGATTACACTAATTTTACTCAGTTAGAATTTAGTCAAAGAAGCAATGGATGAGAATCAAGACTGAGTGAAACACTAATAGAAGGTGAGTAAATGCTTGATTATCATAATTTTAAATCTTTCAAGTTTGAATTTACTTAAATTATAATATCTACAATTTTTAAGAATTACATTTTAATCCACTAGTGGTATAAAAACTGTCGCAAGAGTGTAATTTGACCGACTCAAACAGACTACCCACTCTTTAAATTGATAATTCGTTGTGTAATTATTTATATGTAATTGATTGTGTAGATATGTCTTTACGTAGTCAAGAATTAAATTTAAACTTATTTTCGAACTGCTAAAACCTTTGTAATCAAAACCCAAAAAATTGTTTTAACTGCATCTTAAACAAAATATAGCATAATGCACTAAATTACAACTTCGTGGATTAAGTATTTTTTTTATATGTGTGAGCACGTGATTTTTGCCCCAAGCAAATTATTCCGAAAAAATATATATAAAACTGATTTTTGTGTGGACTTATTGATAATTGTGTGGAAATACCAGTGTTTGTTTTTATTTTTGGAAAATAAGGCAAAGAAAATTAAAACAAATACATTTTGTATTAATTAGAAAATACCAAAAATATAAGAAAATTACTCTTTAAAATTAGGAAAAAGTCAGAAAATTAAAGGAAAATACCAAGAAATAATAAATACAGGAGTAATATAAAAATACATAAAAAAATAAATAAAAATACAAAAAAATATTAAGAAAATACAATGTATAAATACAAAATACAATATACAACAAAATTGGGCCAAATAACAGCCCAAAAGAACTAAAATACCCGACCAACCCATCTGGTTTGCCCAGTTGAGTACCAAACGACATCGTTTAATAAGAATCAATCCAGGCCATTGATAATGTCTGATCCAACGGTCAAAGATCAACCCCGTTACTAATCCAAACGACACCGTTCAGTAGAATCAATCAGAGCCGTCTATCTAGTTTATCCAACGGATGAAATTGAAGGTTTCATTTAATCGCACGACATCGTGTGAGGGTCAATAAACCCTGACCCTCCATCTAGAATGATCTAACGGTTGAAACACACCATTACATTTTTAATATATCTATACACCCCCCGGTATATTTCAATACACAACAACATTCAACCTTATAACTCCAAACCCTAGCCGCCCTCATCTTCCTTCTCTTCTCCACCGGAACCCTACCGGTGGTTTAGTCCGGTCATCTTCTACGCTCACCCTTCACACCCCTGAACCCATTCCTTCTCCTTTTTCACCCCATCACCTTAGTTTAGGCCAAACATCCCTCCTGTACCTCAAATCTAGAAAAACAAGTCGCCGGAACCCTAGCCGGCGACCACCACTTTTGAACCAGTGTCCATCCTTAACACCATACAACTGTCTCTTCATCCTCTTCAACGCTACTTAGTTAGTTTTCTTCGAATAAGCCTCAAACCCTTTGAATATTTAAAAATATGTCGCCGGAACTTCACTTCTGTGGACACTCTTAACCCAAAAATTACCCCATCAAACCCTAGCCTCTTAACTAAGATCTTCTCACAAAAAAGGAGACTCGAAAAGTCTGTTGGAAGTCCAACAACCAAGGAAATTCTTATGAAATTTCTGATGCCGGAAAATCAATAAAAAAGAAGAGAACAAGAAAAGAAAAACAAAGAAAAAGAAGAAAAATAGAAAGAAAGAAAAGAAAACACACGAAAGTTAAGTACCCCAAACCCTATTTTCTCTACTTGTGTTTTTGGTTCTCATCTTCTTCTACTCTTTCTGTTGCTGAATCCTCCTGAGTACAATATGAAGTCTGTTACATGCTCAAACCCTTCTGTTCAATCATGAAAACCTGACCATGTGTTTATATGTTTTCTTTTCTGATTTAAGTCATTAGTTAAAATTGCATGCTTTATATCCGTTTAAGTTTCTTACTTGAATAGATCTAACTCTGATTGAACGATTCTGTTAATGGATTCAACCTATATCCAATTTGTCCTCTGAGTCCTGTTAATCGAATGTTTAATCATTATGTGGCTATATCTGTAAGATGTTTAATACTGGCTGTTATTGCAATGTAATTTTGACTCTTTGACCTTTTCTGGATTTCTGATTAATTAAAAGGGGCTAATTGGTTACTTGGTCGTAATTAGGGCTATGTCTGCAAAGTGGTTATTTCTGGGTTACTTAAAATTGGCTATAATGTAAAGCTTACTTAATTGGGGCTATTTGTTAAATACTGTTCTGACCTCGACTGCAAAGCCTAATTGACCTAGAGTTTGGTCGGGTAAATAGGAATAAAAGACAGGGGTAGAAGGGGAAGGGATAAGTGGTATTCTGGAAATAATTTGAAAAGGGTAAGGGTACTAAAGACAAATCTGCTTGGTTTTTATGTGATTAGTTAAATAATAAAGGGTATCTTAGGTATACCTAAAGGGTAAATAGGTAGAAATCACTAGCAAGTGAGGGTAATAAAGACATTTAGGCTTAAATAGAATAATATAGAATACACTAGAACCTTCTAGCAAGGGTTCAAGTGTATTCACGGCTAATTTGTGCATACCAAACTGAAAACAATTAAAAAGAGTAGGGGTGGGAAATCTGAATATTTAATTCAAATTTCCCTCCCATTTTTGTTCTATAAATAGGCCTTCTTAGGCCACCATTTAAGGGGTTCAGAAGTTTTGAAATCGGAAATACACTAAAATTTAGTATTACTACTGTTTCATTGGTTCAATTTGAGTGAAAACTCTGGGCTTCTGTTGTTTCGATCACTGTTCTGCATCATTTGGTTGAAATTGTTGGGTTTTCTCCTCTGAAATCAAGTCTGTTGCTGTGTTATATTGGAACTACTGCTGTTATTACTTGGATTTCTGCCTGTCGCTGATCTTCTTCTTCTTCTACATCCTAGAACTCATTGATTTTCCTCTCAATTTGACCAGGTATACTACTGCCTTTCAAGGATGTAACTGAAGTTCTGAATAAATGAAATGCACACTAGTTCTTCTTCTATATTTGTAATTCTGTTTTGCTGTTAGTTGTAGAATACTTAGAACTTATGTAATTCATTAGGAATCTGATGTATAATGTGTACTTGGACTGTAAAAACCATGAACTGAAACTAGTGATATCGCTGAATCATTAGCTTAGGAATTAATATAGGGATAACGTAGAGTAACTTTGTGACGACCCAAAGGATCATCACTTGTTTTCTCAAGCATTTTGAGCTTTCGAGGCCTTGAAAACCTCATTTATAGTTTCCTCGATTTGCGTGCGCAGTCCTGGCGCGAAGCCGGAAAATTTACATGTTGAAATATATGAGTTATGTGAAAAATTTGAAGAATTTTGATATTAATATTGATATAGTTGAATTTGGTCAATATTTTTGGTAAACGGACTAGGACCCGTGATTTGACGGTCTCAGAAATTTCGTAGAAAAATATGGAACTCGGGCGTATGCCCGGAATCGAAATCGGAGGTCCAGAACCCGGGTAAAAGAATTTTTCTATTAAATTGTTTTCTGAAAATGTTTAAGGAAAATAAAACTGAAATTTAATCAAAAAGTAATGGTATCGGGCTCGTATTTTGGTTCCGATGCCCGGTACAAGTCATATTTATTGGTTAAGCGCTTCCT
>MU727401.1:0-15735 GCA_026770625.1 Nicotiana glauca
AGGTTCCTTACCTCCTTGATTTTATTGCAAAACCCTAATTTTTGCCTAAGTCTCTTAATCTCTGTCTTTTAAAATGATTTTCAGTTTCTTCTTTCTATTTTACACTAGTCACTACTCGTTTCTTCGATTAATTCAAAGTTTTTCAACGTTTGTTCTTTTCTCAAAAAAGCTAAGGTTTCCGAACCCCTTTTTCAAAATCGCTATATCTTCTGTTTCTTTTGAGTATTATGTATGCATGTATTACGTGTTTGTTTGTGTTTCTAAGCTCCATGCTTTAAATTTTTTTTAACTAGGGTTCCAACCCTCTACTGCTTCTATGATTTATTGCATAATGTTCTCTGATTTTTTCACGCCTATTGTGTTTATAGGTCTAATTATTATTCGAATGATTATGTGCATCTCTTTGAATCCCTGATTTGTATGTGTTTTCCCTAAGGGTTCTTAAACTGATTTTTGAATTATTTCCTTACTTGTGACATGCTCTCTATACTTGGTTGATTCCCTCTGATTTTGGTCTTGTCCGTGATTCTTTGACTAATTTCAGAGTTAATTTATATGTTTACCATATTTGTGTACTTAAACATATTGTTCGAATGCTCAGCATATATTTTACTTATTTGGAGCATTATGTATTTGGCCTTTATCACATGCTGCATGCCTACTACTCTTACTGTGGTGTAATTAATCGTCTGATTGATTCTTTCCTTATCTGATACTCCCATTCGAATCATGAATCCCTAGTTTAAAGGAATTAGGTCATGTGATTGATTCAAATTGGTACTGTTTCTATAATTATGTACTTGTTACCCTATTCTCTATTAGTTTTCAAAATCAATAAGTACTCATCTTCTCTTCTCACTCAAAACACGAATAGAATTCATTCTGAACTCCCTCTCTTACACAAAATACATTCAGTGCTCTTTTGTTCTACACAATCTCTCTCACTTCTTTTGAGACTACTGGTTACTCAGCTAGTTTGAAACCCAGGCTGAGCTTTAGCCTACTACTGTTCCATTACTCTCTACATTGTTGTTTGCTTGGGTCTGCTATTACTGCTCACTTCTCTACTATTGTTGTTCACTTCTTTGCCTACTACGGCTCTCTCTACATACTCTCTGCATATTGTTGCTAACTCCCTTGCACACTATTGCTCACCACGTAGCATATTATAGCTCACTACTGCCCTGCATTACCTTGCCTTCAACTGGTATGTCTCCTATTTGATTTACAGCTTCAGAGCAATATGTTTCTATTTGTATTGCACTTTCTCTTATTTCTGGTAGGTTTCTACTTATGGTTTTGTTGTTCTTACTGCAATTAGCATGCCTCTGTGTTGATTAATATGCCTATCTTAGTCTGGCATGCCCATTACTCCCTGTGCTTGCTTCCTGCATGTTTCTCCTTACCCCTAACCCCAGTACATTATTAGCATGTTATTCAGGACCCTCTTAGCCACTAAGTAGCCCTGAATCTCTTCCTGATGTGCGAATCTGTCTGGTATATATCAATCTCATGTTGTTTGAAACATGCTTGATTGTTTAAGTTCTGAAGTGCTTGTAATTGTGTTCTCACTTGTGAGTTACTTGTCCCCCATGTCCTCTGCCCCTGTTTGTGCTTGCCTGATATTGTATCTTCTGTTGCTTTTCTCTCAAAACTGTTTCTCTATGGACCCTCTTTCAAACTGTTTTTTCAACTCTATCTCTTTAAAACTCTATCACAATCTCACTACTCCTAGAATTTAGGTTCTACCCCCTTGGTGTAAGCATTGCTTTGGGTACCTTGACTACCCACTAAACTTTGATGCACAAGACTTGTAATTCCACACTTGCACTGATTCAATGTTAATCTATTTGGGTGCCTGGTATTGGCCAAGGGCCCTAATGGTCCCTTAGGGAGATTTGCCGCACCCAAACCTTGGTAAAGGCTGTGAAACTCAAAGGAAGTGAGGTTGGAGACTTGGGCCTGGTTGAAGGCTCCCTATAGAGTAACTTCTTGCTTTTTTTTTCTTCACTACTGTAATTTAATTACCTTGGTTTGTAATAATTTGTAACAAATGATTGGGGTTTATAGTGAAATGGGGGGACTATGCATGCTTAGTTTAAGGGGGTACGGGTAGAAAACATTCGTGTAGGGTTTTTCTTATTTGTGCAATAGACATCCTGTCTAGGACATGCATCTCACATGACTAGAAATCCTGTTTTTAGGCTCTTTTACTTTCAGCTTGTTATTTACTTTCTAATCATAATCAGTTAATAACCAACAAGTTACTACTACTGCATTTAGATACCATGTTTTAGGACCTTTATGTGCATTAGATATCATGTACGTAGGGCTCTATTTGCAACTATTGAATGCCTCACTAACTTCGTTAACAACATAAGTTTGGCTAACAGTCTCTATTAAAACTGAAAATCAAGTATGCAATTAGGCAATATATATAACGCCTAGGCAAGATTTAGGACCTAATAAATCGATTAATCATATTTCCGCCTATTTTAGACTATACAACCCTTTTTGACTGTCTGAACTTGTTTCTCATTTTCACCTCTCTGAAGTCCGCTTGGTTTTCCTACTAAACTCTCGTCCCATTTTTAATCACGTCTATATGTTTTCTACTAAGTTACCTTTCCAGTCCAGAATTAGACTACTGTATTCTAAAACTTATCAGAATACTATGTCCTTAAATATCTTCTGTAAGTTGTTTTCTAAGGTATATTTTAACACTAATACTTACTGCTCTCTCTCTTTTTACATTTCTGAAATCCTGAATGGTTTTGCATCTGTGCTATACGTTTCTTCCTCTCCCGTCCGAAAGTATGCTACTTTTTGCTCTTAGCGGAATGCTACATCCGTTATAGTTTATTATACATTTTCAAGTGCGTTGCAAAGTGTTTTCCTACTGATTCCTAAACTGTTGTACATTTACTGCCATTTTCTCAAATGCTAAAAATTTTTTACCAAGCTTTTTTTTTAAATTCTGGTTAAGTTTTCTGCTCCTATTGTAACCTATCTTTCGACATTCCAGCTTTTAAAGTCTCATTTCTTTAGACCTTAAATGTGTTTGAGACGTGCTAATTATATGCCTATATATGGAGGGATGTTTGAGCCTTTTACATGCTCTTTATATGATTCTTTTAATTGAAGTCCTATTTGTTTTGTATGTCGCTTAGCATTTTGACCTTTAAACCTAAGGGTTCAACCTAGTTCTTACCCTATAGGAATAGTGGTCCTAAATACCCTCTAGGACCTATAGGACGGGATGGGTAATAGCTAGCGATAAGCATTCGTGACCAATCCACACGTTTAAATAACCTTTACGGGGCGGGAAGGATAGAATATGGATATGATGACCTGTGCACTAATATCTCGTGCGACCCCTCTTTGAGGAGTGATTGCTGGGTATTGTATCGATGTGATCCATATTGTATTTAAACTTAGGACCTCTTTCCCCTTTTCTTTACTTGTATAATGTTTTTTCTTAAATTTATGTTCCAATTAATCCTTCTCTTTTAAAATCACTTATGTCCTTTCCCTTCCTTTCTAAAATTTTAAATTTTGTTTGTAACTATTATATGCAAAATTTTATGTGTTTCTTTCCACTCTTCTTAAAGTCACAATTAAGCATGGCCAGAACCACACTAGTGGATCTTGAGGGGTGCCTAACACCTTCCCCTCGAGATAATCTCAAGCCCTTACCCGAACTCTGGTTTTTTTCAAAAAATCTTCTTCTTTTTCTTTAAAGTGTCCTAATGCACTATAATCATTAGGTGGCGACTCTTCAAATTCATAACCCGATTCCTCAAAAGGGAATGAGAGTTGTTTTGTACATAATGTCGTTAACCCGATTTCGCCTTAGAAAAAGGGGGGCGTCGACAGCATGGCGACTCTGCTGGGGATATTTTTAAGGCTTTTACCATTACATACTTTTGTGACTTTATTGCTTCCTTAATCGCTTTTATTTCCTGCATTCAATTATTTCATTGTTATTACTAACTTGGCTCTTCATGTTTTTCCTTTCTTTTAATTTCTTTCTTTACTGCCTTAACATTATTTCGATTCCGTTGTAATGTTTCGAGCATTTATTGTAATCTTTACTTTATGAACGTGAAAATACATGCTGTATGCTTTATTCTTGTAACTGCATTCTTCAACATCATATTCCACTCGTGCCAAACAAATGCTTTAGCAACGCTTAAATTGAGTAGTGGCACACTTCCAATACTATCAAACCCCTAAATGTGGCAAAGGCATATTTGTGATAAAACCAGTCGATCAACGGTGTAGTCGACGGTTCCGCGCCTTTCCCTCTTGAGTTGTCCGCTCAAGGGTACCTTGTCTAACATTTCAAAAGTAGAAACCTTATTCCATTAAATTGTTCATGCATCATGGTCAACCCTAGCCGAGTTAGTTATGTTGTCCACATAATGACTCATTAAGATAGCCTTGTCCAAAGTCCACCGGGTTTCCTTGAAACCCAAACGGACGCCTCCATGTTCTGTGCATTTATTTGGAGAACTTAAGTGCTTGCTATGCTAATTATTGATTTAAATAGTCAAGTTTGGCGGGGGTAAGGGCCTAACACTCTGTTTTGCAGAGAATGAGGTACGAGATCCCCAGATTTGGCATGGTGACCAACATTCATCCAAGGCTGCTGAATTGGTGGAATGACCTTCATTCTAGTGATCAAACACTTGTCCGCAAATACATAGGGAATCTGCCTTCCCTCCTAGAGATTCAACCTAACAACAGAATCATAGAGGCCGTGACATTGTTCTGGGGTATTGACAAGTCTGTGTTCCGATTCGGTGACCTCAAAATGACTCCATTGTTTGAAGAGATAGGGGGTTTAGCCAGAATTCCTTGGAAGACGCCAGGTTTGCTTATGCCCGAGAATCGCAAAGGAAGGAGTTTTCTTAAGATGATGGGTTTGAAAAAGAATCCAGACCTAACATGTTTGAAGGATTCCAATATCCCATTTGAATATCTATACGAGAGATACGACCATGGCAAGCCATACCGCACTCATTCAGACAAGTTTGCTATCACCTCTTTGGGACATGTCCATAGGAGGGTCTTTGTCTTTATGTTTTGCTTTTTGGGGATGATCGTGTTCCCTATGAAGAAGGCTAGAATCCACACCCGACTAGCCATGGAAACCAAAACTTTGATGGAAGGGATTGGTGGGCAGACTTTCAGCATCGTGCCTATAGAACACCTCCAGAAAGAGGAATACCGACAAGAGATCTTACGCAGGGATTAGGATGATCATATCGCCTTCCATCAACCAAGGCATATGAATTACATGCCTAGAATGTTCGCACAGCTAGAGGATGGGTCGAATTATTTGAAAATCTGAAAGAAGACTAGGTACAGTGGATGTTTGAATGGTTCCCCACAGATGAGTTCATTGTTCGATCCCGAGATGCGCCATTTCTCATACTGATTGGTTTGAGGGAACTTATCCTTACGTTCCTCTCCGAGCCATAAGGCAAGCTGGAAGGAAGCAAATCATACCAAGGGTAGAAAAGACAAGTCACCTCAGGGCTGATTTCCAGGATGACGATAGCCCTCACCGGTGTCAAGCTCAACATTTGTGGCATAGCAAGATCGTTTTGGATAAAGAATACATTGAGCCAGACAGGTATCACGCCGGCTGTGTGCCGCACTATTCGAGTTGGCTAGAAGACAATGGCATGGGTCACCCCGGGTTTGTTCAAGGTCACAGAATTATTGATGAGCACGCTGAAGCACGAGCTAAGTACAATTAGCTACACAAAAGAATTCGAGAGTGTGAAAGTGAGCATCGGGAAATACAAGAAGCCCATCAAAAATTGATCGAGGAGTGGAAAGAAATGGCTGTCAGCGCCAACAACCGGCTAGGGTACTTGGAGCGAGGTCTAGCGGAGCTAGAGGGAAAGTTCATCAAAAGGATTGAAGATTGCCAAAACACTGAAGGAAATGCAGGCGGACATCTGGATCGAGCCTACTTACTGCTAGGACTGCGAGAGTTGGTGGAGCTGTTCTTTGGAGCCAAAGATGCCAAAGCTGGGGAAGGTCCTTCTGGGGCCAAGTAGCCGCTTATTCTTTATGATGTAATAAGGCCAATGGCTAATAGTGACATTTTATCTTCTATTATTTAGAGTCGTTTTAGATTCGTCTTATTTTTATCAATAAAATGAGGCATTTAGCATTATAAGTTCTCCAAAACTATTTGTCGCTAGGACTACCTCGAGCACAACGAGGCACCAAAAATTAGGACGCGATTTACATTCTCGCACAATGTGTTTAAATACTGCAATACTTTTCCTCAGAACCCGCACTAACTTGTTACCTTTTGTTTTTCTTTTATTTTTTATTCCCCTCCCCAAAGGTTAGTTCGTGCATTCTGGCACCATCAGCATATTCCACAAGATCCAAGGGCCCTCCACCTCCTCCTCCTCCGAGTCCTGTCCGGAACAAGAACAAAGGAAAGACGGAAAACACAAGTGCTAGAAAGGAGATTGAAAGGGAGGAAACTTCTCAGGGTACCCAATTGCTAAGGGAACTGCTGCTCATCTTGAACAAAAATTGTTGAAATTCCAAGAAGAGTTGGACCAAGTTCGGAACTTGGCAAGCCTATCATTCTCTCTTGCTGCTCCTGATAACAACACCCAAAACTCTGCACCTCCACAAAACACCCCGCAACCACAAATACATCCTACCCACGCTCAAACCTGCTACACATGCAACAACGCTCCATTGCTCATTCCCTAGCCACCAACCACAAACGACCACCTCCATAACACTCCTATATTTGTGGAAACTATACCTTACTACACCCAAATGATCTCAAATGTACCCGAGTCGGATGACAAAGACTCCCTCATCAAGAACTTAGCAGCTGAGCTCAAGAAGTTAACTAGCCGGGTCCAGGGTGTCGAAGGTAGCAAAGGCATTGAGGGACTGAACTATGAAGATTGGTGCATTCAACCAGATGTTAAACTTCTGGAGGGGTACAAACCTCCCAAGTTCGAAATGTTTGATGGAACCGGAGATCCCTGAGTCCACCTAAGGACCTATTGCGACAAGTTAGTTGGGGTTGGGAAAGATGACAAAATCTGCATGAAGCTATTCATGAGGAGTTTGAAAGGAGATGCACTATCCTGGTATATTAGTCAGGACCCCAGGAAGTGGACGAGCTCATGGATAGATTCCGGTTCAACACCAAAAATGCACTGGATGTGTTCTACCTACAGAATTTGAAGAAAAAGCCCACCGAAACATTTCGCGAGTATGCTACTCGTTGGAGGTCAGAAGCTGCAACGGTCAGGCCAACAATAGAAGAAGAGCAAATGAATAGGTTCTTCATCCGGGCTCAGGACCCCCAATATTACGAGAGGTTGATGTTGATCGAGGGTCAGAGATTCTCAGATATCATCAAACTTGGAGAAAGAATCGAAGAGGGTATCAAAAATGGTATGGTCACAAATCTTGAAGCATTGCAAGCCACCAATAAGGCTTTGCAAACTGGTGGCACGTCCAAGAAGAAAGATGTGAGTGCCGTGATGGTCGCACAGGGAGCCAAGTCACCACCAAAATACCACACTTACCCGTCACCTCCACTTACATATCATCCTATCCCGAATTACCAAGCACCGGCACCCTCCTATCCACCTCCCGTTTACCAATCCTCTCCACCCCTCACATATCAACCCACTTCACCTAGATATTCTCAACCAGCACCTGTTTACCAAGTTTACAACGCTCAACTCCCTCATTACCAGTCACCACCTACCCGCCAAAATTTCCCGAGACCAAGACCAAATTTTGACCGCAAACCTCCCAGACAATACATAGCCATCGCTGAACCAATTGACCAGCTATATTAAAGGCTAAAAGCCACTGGTTATGTCACTCCTATCCCAGTCAAAGCTCCAGAAAATCCCTCCCAGTGGATCAACCCCAACAAGACCTGTGCGTATCACTCCGGCATGAAAGGGCATACCCTTGACGAGTGTCGTTCATTGAAAGACATGATTCAAACCTTGATCGACAATAAGGTCATCGTAGCAAAGGAGCCCGCTCCTAAAATTCGAAACAACCCCCTGTCTGACCATAAAGGTGGAGACATTCATATGATTGAGACCGAGGATGATTGGGACCCCAAAGGGTCGATATGTTTGATTGCTGAATGGGATGAACCTAAGAAGCCAGTGGTTACCCTTAACCCAATTGTTGTACAGAATCAGCCCTCCAAGGATGATGAAGTAAATATGTCTATACCTCTTGAATTTGAAGTACCTCCATCTACAAAGACTCCTGGGCCAATCGAGGTTGAGTTTGGAGTTCCAAAGGCACCTACACCCTTTGAAATTGTTATGCTACCACCAAAGGTGCTTATTCCGGTGGCAATGGCTGACATAAAACCATTCCACTCGAATGTTGTACCATGGGATTACACTGCCGAAGCCAGGAGGAAAGGAAAGACCAGGATAGGAGAAACAACTGCTGCGCAAGGAATGACTAGAACAGGGAGGGTCTACACCCCAAAGCACCTAGCCGAGTCCAGTAAGTAAGCCCCGGGACGTCCTATTGAAATAGGGCCCGACAATCTTTGGAGGAAAATACAGGCTAAAGAGTACTAGGTCGATGCACAGTTGAATAAAACACCAGCACATATATCTATCCTGGCTCTTCTGCAGAGTTCAGACGCTCACAAGAATGCCTTAATGAAGATACTGAGCGAAGCCTATGTGCCCAGCAATATAACCGGGGGGTAAATGGCGAATATGGTGGGGCAAGTGCTGGAGAGCCATAAAATAACTTTCCATAAAGATGAGTTGCCACCAAAAGGTCTGAGCCACAATAAGGCACTGCACATCACCGTGCAATGCGAAGATTATTTCACCACTAGAGTCCTGATTGATGGGAGATCAAGCCTTAACATTTGTCCGCTTGTAACTCTCAGAACTCTGGGGAAATGCCTACACGAGATCAAAGACGGGGCTATCAATTTCAAAGCCTTCGATGGGTCCTAGAGATCCACTATTGGAGAAATCAGGCTATGCTTGCAAATGGGGCCAACCTGGTTTGACGTCGACTTCCAAGTAATAGACATCCTGGCATCCTACAACTTGCTATTAGGATGCCCCTGGATCCACACTGCTGGAGTCGTAGCCTCGACCCTGCATCAAGGGGTAAAGTTCGAATGGAACCACCACGAAGTGATTATTCATGGCGATGGTAGTAACCTCATATATAGTCGCCAGACCATCCCAATGATCAGGGATAGAAGGAGAATAGGTGGAGAAACATACCACCACATTGAAAGGGTCAATGCTATAGATAAGGATAAGTGGTGGGATAACAAGATCGAGAGTATCCTGAATTGGCATGGGTATGAGCCTCGAAAGGGTATGAGCCTCGAAAGGGACTTGGCAAGAATCTTCAGGGGATCACTAAGCCCATCAAACTAAAGAAGCATGGTACCACATTTGGCCTAGGGTNCGGCAGATACTATATATGGGTCGTAAGAAGACAAGGCATTGGCAGCCATGAAGAATTTGTTCCTGGAGGATGATGATATGGACTGCTGTGTTCTTTTCAAGGAGGAGGGGGAGGAAGGCCCTTCCATACAAGTTGTGAACAGAGGAGACCGCCTTAGCAATTGGTCAATTAGGACCGTCAGGGCTCGGAAAGCTTCGGGGTAGCAAGGCTAAACAAAAGCACCATGCATCGTATTTTTAGCTTACTTTACTAGTTGATTTCTTTCCGCATTATCTTTTATTTCGAAAAGAGCTCCGATGTTTCAAACTATTTTGGATTTAATCAAAGCATTTCAGTTTATCATATATATATTGCTTATTATTTTCTTTATCATTTACTCTATTTTATACAGCATTACTCTTACTTATCTTGACGATGAACCAACGACTGTGACTTGCAACGAAACAACGTAACAAAAGGATATAGACTCAGAAGAAGATGAGATACCCGAAGAGGTAGTCAGAGAAGTTGAGAATTTTGAGAATAGACCTAAGTCCAACCTGGAAGAAACTAAAGTCATTAATTTGGGAGATACAGATAATGTCTAGGAAACCTGCATCAGTGTTCACTTGTCGCCATCAGAGAAGGAGAAATATACAGAATTTTTGAAAGAATATGAGGACATATTTGCCTAGTCATATGATGATATGACTGGCCTCAGCACGTCCATTGTAGCTCATAAACTGCCAACAGACTCGACTTGTCTGCCAGTAAAACAGAAGCTTAGGAAATTCAAACTCGACACGAGTTTGAAAATCAAAGAAGAGGTTACTAAGCAAGTCAAAGGGTAGTAGAATATCCAACATGGTTAGCCAACATTGTGCTAGTACCAAAGAAGGACGGGAAGGTCAAAATCTTCGTCAACTACCGGAATCTCAACCGGGCCAGTCCCAAAGATGAATTCCCCTTGCCAAACATACACATTCTTATCGACAACTGCGCCTAGCACGAGTTGCAGTCCTTTGTTGATTGTTTCACCGGGTATCATAAGATATGGATGGATGAGGAGGATGCAGAGAAAATGGCTTTCATCACGCCGTGGGGAATGTATTGCTACAAAATGATGCCATCCGGATTTAAGAATGCTGGCGCCACCTACATGAGAGCCATGACTACTATCTTTCACGACATGATACACAAGGAGATCGAGGTGTATGTGGATGATGTCATCATCAAATCCAAGAAAGCCGCTGATCATATGGAAGATCTGAGGAAATTCTTCAACAGACTGAGAAGGTACAATCTGAAACTAAATCCCGCCAAGTGTGCATTTGGGGTTCCTGCCGGAAAACTGCTGGGTTTCATCGTGAGTCATCGAGGAATAGAATTGGAACCATAAAAGATCAAATCCATCCAAGAATTGCCACTGCCGAAGAACAAGAAGGACGTGATGAGTTTCTTGGGAAGACTCAACTATATCAGCCGATTCATAGCTCAATCCACAGTCATTTGTGAACCCATCTTTAAAATGTTAAAGAAAGACGCTGCTACTAAATGGACCGACGATTGTCAAAAAGCCTTTGACAGAATCAAGGAATAACTGTCAACACCACCAGTCTTGGTTCCGCCCAAGCCAGGAAGGCCCTTGTTGCTTTATCTCGCAGTTTTGGATGGAGCATTCGGTTGTGTTCTGGGACAACATGATGAAACGGGAAGAAAGGAGCAGGCCATCTACTATCTCAGTAAGAAATTCACCCCGTACGAGGCCCAGTATTCCTTATTAGAACTCACTTGTTGTGCTCTAACTTGGGTAGCTCAGAAATTGAGGCATTATTTCTGTGCCTACACTACCTATCTCATATCCAGGATGGACCCGTTGAAGTATATCTTCCAGAAGCCCATGCCCACCGGCAAACTCGCCAAGTGGCAAATCTTGTTAAGTGAATTCGACATTTTTTACGTGACTCAGAAAGCAGTTAAGGGCCAGGCCATAGCAGATCACCTTGCCGAGAATCCTGTTGGCGGAGAATACGAACCCCTGAAAATATATTTTCCCGATGAAGAAGTGTCCTTTGTAGGAGAAGATATTGCAGAATCCTATGATGGTTGGAGGTTGTTTTTTGATGGAGCCACAAATTTCAAAGGAGTTGGCATAGGAGCAGTCCTGGTATCAAAAACTGGCCAGCATTACCCGGTATCCGCCAAGCTCAAGTTCCCTTGCACAAATAATATGGCCGAATATGAAGCTTGCATCCTGCGACTCAAGATGGCCATTGACATGAACATTCAAGAGTTACTAGTGATCGGGGACTCAGACCTGCTCATACATCAAGTTCGAGAAGAATGGGCCACCAAAAACTCTAAGATACTTCCCTATTTGCATCACATACAGGAGTTAAGGAAAAGGTTCACAAAAATGGAATTTCATCATGTCCCCAGGGTCCAAAACGAGTTCGCTGACACATTGGCTACTCTGTCATCCATGATCCAACATCCAGACAAAAATTTCATTGATCCCATCCCAATAAGGATTTTTTATCAGCCAGCTTATTGTGCTCACATTGAGGAAGAAGCGGACGGAAAACCATGGTTCCACGACATCGAAGAGTACTTGACAACAGGAAAGTATCCAGAACTTGCCAACGCTACTCAAAAGCACACACTGTGGAGGTTATCCAAAAAATTCTTTCACAGCGGAGGAATCCTGTATAGGAGGACTCCCGATGTGGGCTTGCTAAGGTGTGTCGAAGCAAAAGAAGCATCCAGACTATTGGACGAAGTGCACGCGGGGACGTGCGAACCACACATGAATGATTTTGTCTTAGCAAAGAAGATACTACGAGTAGGGTATTTTTGGATGACTACGGAAACAGATTATATCCAATATGTTCGCAAATGCCATCGCTGTCAGATACATGCAGACATGATAAAGGTACCTCCAAACGAGCTTACTGCAACAAGCTCACCATGGCCATTTGCCGCCTGGGGGATGGATTTCATCGGACCTATCGAGCCCGCCGCATCAAATGGTCACATATTTATCCTGGTGGCAATTGATTACTTTACTAAATGGGTTGAAGCAGCGTCATACAAGGCAATGACTAAGAAAGTTATGGCAGATTTCGTCCGTGATCGTATTGTTTGCCGATTCGGGATTCCAGAATTAATCATCACTGATAACGGTTCCAATCTCAACAGCGACCTAATGAAAGTAATGTGTGAGGCACTCAAGATCAAACAAAAGAACTCCACAGCCTAGAGGCCTCAGATGAATGGAGCTGTGGAGGCAGCCAACAAGAATATCAAGAAGATATTAAGGAAGATGGTCGAAAGCCATAAACAATGGCATGAGAAGTTATCATTCGCTTTGCTGGGATACCGTACCACAGTTCGCACATCGACCGGAGCAACTCCCTACATGCTGGTTTATGATACAGAAGCAGTCATCCCCGCCGAGGTGGAAATTCCCTCCTTGAGGATCATACAAGAAGCAGAGTTAGATGACGCAGAATGGATAAAAGGTCGCTACGAGCAGTTAGCCCTTATAGATGGGGAAAGAATGAATGCAGTTTTCCACGGTCAGTTGTATCAGAACAGAATGTCCATAGCCTTCAACAAAAGAGTTAAGCCAAGAAAGTTTACACCGGGGCAGTTGGTGTTGAAGAAAATATTCCTACATCAATATGAAGCCAAGGGGAAATTTTCTCCCAACTAGCAAGGTCTGTACATGGTTCACCGGGTTCTAATTGGAGGAGCCCTTATTCTTGCAGAAATGGACGGAGAGGTTTGGCCAAAGCCAATCAATTCAGATGCGGTGAAACGATACTATGTGTGACCACCTATGAATTTTCTATAATGTAATTTGAACTACGCCTGACCTGATTCCTGTTTGAGAGGGGATACGTAGGCAGCCCTATGGGTTCGGTCATAATTTAATAAAAATCTTCATTTCCCCCTATTATTGGAACTGGGGCAGAATTTTGAGGAGGACCCTCAAAATTCCGAAGTCAGCCTTCAGCCACTCATCGCCAAGGATGTCACCTCAGTGGACTGGGGCAGAATTTTGAGGAGGACCCTCAAAATTCTGAAGTTGATTTTTGCATTTGTTCAATGCAGCCGTCAGAAGTTCCAGCTCAGTAAACAGGGGCAGAATTTTGAGGAGGACCCTCAAAATTTTGGAGCAAGAGAGGTTGCGATGCTTTGAACCACGTTGCAGTCGTTGGTTCATTTGAACAAAACCATTTTCTATTTTCGTTGTACTTGTTAAATCATGCATAACTATGACAGCTGTTGTTTAGCAACGCTACCCCAAATGATGCACGCAACGTCAGAGGCCACGGGAAACGAACTACCTTCCCCCTTGACAAATATCACAATTTTCTTTGGATGCAAGCGCTGAGACACAAACATATTACGCAATTGTATTGAACAATCGCACCTATTCGCAGTTTTTGTTGTCCGCACGCAATATTCCCCATCAGCCACAATATCACAATCAGTTACCAGCAATCAGCTAAGAATCTCTATTACCATCGACATTCCTGCATTGCATAAGGCTACCTTTCTGCCTTTCGAGACTAAGCATTGTCTCCATCTGCATTTCCTTAATTGCATAAGGCTACCTTTTTGCCTTCCGAGACTAAGTATTGTCTCCATCTGCATTCCTTGCATTGCATAAGGCTACCTTTATGCCTTTCAAGACTAAGCGTTGTCTCCATCTGCATTTCCTTCATTGCATAAGGCTACCTTTCTGCCTTCCGAGACTAAGCATTATCTCCATCTGCATTCCTTGCATTGCATAAGGCTACCTTCCTGCCTTTCGAGACTAAGCATTGTCTCCATCTGCATTCCTGCACTGCATAAGGCTACCTTTCTGCCTTCCAAGACTAAGCGTTGTCTCCATCTGCGTTTCCTTCATTGCATAAGGCTACTTTTCTGCCTTCCGAGGTTAAGCTCTACCTCTATCTTGCATGGCTGAAATAACGCCCCATTATCCTTCTTGCATGGCTGAAATATCGCCACTTTCACTTACATCTTGCAATCGGCTCAAATATCGCCAAACTTTATTTAAATCTTCTGTCTGCTGAAACATCGCCATTTTTATTTTTTTCACATCGGCTGAAATACCGCCTATTTTATTTAATTTTCCGTCGGCTGAAATATCGCTATTTACGCTTTTGCATCGGCTGAAATACCGCCAAATCTTGCATCACATGGTCTGAAATATCGCCAAATTGTCCAAAGGCGTCATCGTTCGGAGGCATCATCTTCATAACCCGAGAACACCATGCCATGGCCCGAGGACCCCACTTTATATCTTGCATATCATTATTCAAAGGCATCATGGTTCGGAGGCGCCATTATCATAGCTCGAGAACGTCATCTCATAGCCTGCGAATCCTTAATTTTGCGCTTCATGGCCCAGGACATCATGGTCCGAGGACGTCATCCTAACTGTCCAAGGACAACATTCATGGTCCAACGGGAACTTGCATCATGTTTAAGTTTATACACGATATGCACCTATATTGCTCACTTGCAGGTACATCGGCTAGCAACAACCATCTCAGCAGGAGCGATCCCGCTCCGATTCTCGCAACCGATTGGCTACCCAAGTACCTCTTGTCTCTCCAAAACCTCGCATCCGTCCTTTCGAATCTCCATCGGCATGTTCCGTCAATGGACCCTAAACTACATACGGCCTGATTCCTGTAAGACCAGGGATATGTAGGTAGCTCAGAAACCGGAGCTCGGTCAAAATTCTCTTACAATTGCCTTTTCCGGTCAAAATTGGCCATGATATCTTTACCCGACAACTCCTTCATCCTTCCCGGGTGAAGAGGGGCAGCTATTGATACCCAATTTTTCCCTATATATTTTCTATATATACTCATATACTTTCAAAATAGTATATGTATGCATATATAAGCATGCCCAAAGGTTTTGGTATTTTTCCTCAATTTTTAGGGGTTTTTTTAGAATTAATTTATTGTCTATTTTTAACAGTGTAAAATCTAAAATTATTCCCAAATTATCATTTTTGGCGAATAACGTATTTCATTCTCATATTTACAATAAAATATAATTAATATAATTTTTACACATTTTTTCAAATTTATTCGGAATTTCTAAAGCATAATTGCATGAAATTGTAATTATAGCCTATTTTATAATTAACCGCGTTTTATAATTATAAAATTATTCCTAATATTTTTAGATTATTGTTTATATATTATTAATCAGTTCAGTATTTTTAATTTACTTTTAAAT
>MU727401.1:21072-81150 GCA_026770625.1 Nicotiana glauca
GGACGTCGACAAAAGAGATGTGAGATTTATTCAAACTAGGCGAATTGGCCTTAGTTATTATGGATTAGAAATCAGAAAACGGGGTAGAAGGGGCAACGAAAGGGTCCAGGTCCTATCTCCACATATTTGGGCCCAAAGTGAGCCCAATTTCAAAGCACCTAAAGCCACCACAAACGGGACTCAACATCGAGTCTCGACAGCGTATAAGTAATGATTGAATAGCAAAATATTGGAGTAACCCCAAATAACTGGTCATGAACTAGCATATGCACAACAATTTAAATCATTCTTTACTGGCCTATGGACAATTGTATGAAGCTTCAACAGTGCTATGATTTCAACAAAACAATTAGGAGTCTAATTTTGAGGAAACTATACAACATGTGAATTTAAATTTCCAAAGCTTTGGATTAACTTGCGATGCTGACATACAATCCCTAGTTGAACCTTACATGAACAAAACTGGTAGGATTTAAAACCATGAACTTAAACAACTAAACTTGCTCGACTAACATACAAACAACTATAAATAGACATTGAATCATTTTCAACATAATCATGCTACATTAAATTTTTCTAACAATGACAGTTCCCCAAATAGTAAGTTAAAGTCCAGCTTTCCATGAGTCTCAAAAAACTTTACTAAAGGGGCATTTAAAGTCCATTCAGGAATATATACAAATGCAGAAAATGCTTGCATGACTGATTATACCTACTAACCTCTCACAAGAATCAGACATAAATATCCAAACTACTTATACCTATGACTATTGAATATGCACAACTTCAAATGAGTAGAACAACAGCTTAAATATCATGTAGAACTACTTACCTATTACAAACTACTAAAATAGCAAGAGGAACAAAAGGAGCTAAGTCCAATGCAACTTGTATTCAACAAATCATTCAATTTACATGTTCAATAATCGACTTGCTACTCATAGGCTAAGAAGGGTACCTAGGAAGTAAAAAGAACAGGAAACAGGGAGATCAGCAGCAGGCAGTCTCAAGAATAGTGGTCAACAGCAGAGATAAACAAGAGAACCAGCTTTAAACCAAAGAATGATGTGCAACAATCAACCAAAATCGACCAGAACTTCAAACTAAACCCAATTTTTAAAAAAAAACAAACTCAATCGATTTTTGTATCCCAAATGAATCAGAAAATGTTTCAGGATTAGAAAACTTTAGAAAATTACCAAAGAAAACCAATGGAACAGTGTTTCACTAGACTTTTTTAGCCGTTTTGATTTTTTAGAATTTTTTATCTCCCAATCTCTCTATATCTCTACCTTGAAAGGCAAGATAAGGATACCTTTATACACAAGGTACTCGGGCATCACCTTAAGAATCAGCTTTGCATTTTGCCCCATTTTTAATTATCAGTGCAGTTGATGATATCATTCTAGACTAGTTTCCAGGCATATGCCAACCATACATACCACTTTTTCGTTCAGGAATTTCTTAAGATTAAGGTTCAAAAGGACCAGGCGGCGATGAAGTATGAGTCTAAAACAATATATAGATCAACGAATCAGGAGATGACTTCTTAAACGTTCGCGAACAGAAAAGAGTTGCTTTAGGCACGGAACACAAACCCACAAACCTAATAGTTGGATCCATGAGGAGACAGGAGAAAGTCATTCATTCCGGTCATTGAGCCCGGATTGAGGATTGATTGATCTAAACCAAAGACTTGATTATATATAAGAGAAAGGCATTCTCATACCCTGATACCGCTTTGTGGAAACCTAGAACAGAAGAAAGTCTCCTTAGGATGGATCTATCCTATCTAGACCGAGTCACAACTACTTATTATAGAAGACTCAGGTACACTTCCCTATACTTCTCCTAAGTGACATCAAAATACTCTTTCAGCCGATTTGAAAGCAGCAATAAATGAGATTGAATCAGACATAAAATTTTGCTACTTGGTCCTTAAATTACTAACTTGTTTGCCAAGTAAGGGTATTTTCAACTTTTAAGAAGCTTCTTAAAGCAGTTAACAAAAGATTATCTAAGTAGACTACCCAATTTACCCTTTGAACCTCTGAAAATTACTCTCAGCAGATCAAATGAGTCAAGTCGACCCAAATGGATTTAACCAGCCTTGGGCTTAACAAACAGGCTTGAGTCTAACGTTCAATTAGGCTTTCTGATTTTTCAGGGTCCAATTGACATCAAACAAAATTCCCAATTTGAAAGACTGACCAAAATTCCCTAAAAGAAACCCAGAACCCCTCTTTAAAAATGCAATCAAACAAAGCAGAGATGAATGAGCTAATTAACAATAAGTTGACTAAACTAAGACCTAATTAACTAAGGGATTTAACGAATCAGAAACTTAACATGCCTAAGAAACTAAAGATGTTGCATAAATAGAATTCACAAAGAAAATAAAGAAAAGAGGAAAACAATGAACGAAGGAACCAACTTGAACTCAAAGGATGAATTTCCAACAAGATTATTGTAAAACTAGGTTAAATAAAAAGAGAATGAGGAGGGTAGTAGGATAGAAAGAAAATACAAAAGGGTAAAGGGACTCACCGGATCAACTCTTGAAACCAGCCGAAAATAAAAAAGACTTAACTAAACTTTTGTCGATCCTTTGTTCTTTTTCAAGAACAAATCAATCGACATCAGTTTTGTCGAGATTAGAATAACACCCCCTAACCTTGCATATTAACAAACTCACCAAAAAAAAGCTTTTGAGCTTTTAGGGTTGAACTTAGATTCAATATTCGACGGGTTCGAAATTGATTCGAGCGTAAAAGGTTGGATATATGGGATGGGGGAGGCTTTATGGTCCGTTGGTGTGACTTTGAGGTTGTTTGGAGGTGGCGCCGCCACCGGAGAAACTGTGGCGGTGCTAGGGTTTTCACTTTTGATAAGATATTTGAGGAACCCTGGCCGGATTTGAGGGAAGGTGATCGGAGTTTTGGAAAGAGGGGGTCAAGGGGAGTGTTTGGTGTAATTTTGGGTATATTTGGCCGCCGGCCGCCGCCGTGGGCGATTTTCGGCGGATGGTGGTTTAGGGCGGAGTCTCTGAAGGGTTAGGAGGGGTTGAGAGAGATGAGAGAAGGGGGTAAGTGCGGTTGTTTGGACATTTTTATATTAAAGGGAAAATTAGTTCCCACCCGTTGGATTTGCATGATATGAATGGTTGAGATCAAAGATTAACCAAACGGGATCGTTCGGTTCTGGGGAATGCTGGACCGGTTTCATTTATGAATCTTGGGCAAGATTTCTGGGTGAATTAGGCTGGTTTTTAACGGGTAATGCAAAGGTTTAATTGGGATGGGGGAAATTTAATAAGAAAGAGCCCAAAGTCAACCTTGCTTCTTTTCTTTTTCTTTTCATTTTTTCAATTTTCCTTTTCTTTTCAAATTAAAAATAAAAAGCCTAAATTAGTTCTTAAAACTAAATTATCCTAAACAATACTAATCAATTTTAAATAATAATTATCACAAATGATTAAAAACCAAAATTTTAAGGGAAACTACCAAAAATTCAAAAACAAAAATTAAAAAGTGTAAAAATAAACTATTTTTGTGATTTTCTTCCATTTTTGTAATAATTTATTAATTAATTATCCTAAAATATAAAATTGGATCCTAAATGCAAATGCAATAAATTTTTTGTATTATTTATGAATTAAATTAATTAAACATGCAAACAAAAATGCAAACAAAACACGAAAATTATGCAATAATTCATAAAAAACAAAATAATTAAAATAAAAATCCTAATCTTGGGAATTTTGTAGGAGTAATTTATGCGAGGCAAAAATCACGTGCTCACAGCTGCCCCTCTTTACTCGGAGACACGAAGGGTTTTCGGGCAAAGATAAAATGTGCAACGATGAGGGATTTTTGCCTGCTTGGCACTCCATGAGAAGCATTTTTTTTTGAAAAAGTCTGACTAAACCTTGTTTGAGAGATTGCCTACATATCCTTGGCTATAAAGGAATTAGGTCGGTGTAGTTCTGGAAGTTTTGGTAACTGGGACTACCGGGAGCTGTGATTTCACTGTTGCTGCTGCTGCTGCTATTGGTTTCTGACCCCCTTATTAGACCAAAAAGAAAATCAAAAGCTAAGCTAGCTAGGCCTATCAACTATGAGTTACAAGATTCCTATCTATAAATCTCTTGAAGCTTGATCTTGAGTCTTAGCTGGTTTTTGTTGTTGACTCCAATCTGAATCCCGATGCTCGTCAGCTGCATGTGCTGGTTCTTTCTTCAGCTCTTGGATCAAAGTGGGACATGTAAAGCTTGTGACTTTAATCGCATTCAAGAGCAGTCCACATCTTTGTCCGTTTCAGCATTTTGAATCCATTTCTTTTTTGTTATTTTTCTTCTTTTCTTTATTCTGGATTAAGTCTCTTTCTTTCGGCCACCTCGGATCTTGAGGCTCGAGGTCAAACCTGCTCAGATGCCAAAACAAACAAACGAACAAAATTTTCTGCCCCAGTTTTTCATTAGGAAAATTTCGTGAGTTATTTGTGACACAAATCTAAGCTATTTCTTTATTGAAAGCAATAAAACTCAGGATTGTGTATCCTTGGGAATAGGGAGTGAAACCCTAAATTGGGAGGATTTCCAGGTTATGCTGGAAAGCTGATCGGGTTATGCCGGAAAAGAAAAAAAGTCATCGGGTTATGCCGGGGAAGTCCACGGGTTATGCCGGGAGTAAAGAAAAAAGGTCCCTGGGTTATGCCAGGGAGGTCCACAGGTTATGCCAGGAGAAAAGGGAAAAAGGTCCTCGGGTTATGCAGGGGAAATCCACGGGTTATGCCAGGAGAACAGAAAAAGGTCCTTGGGTTATGTTAGGGAGATCTAAGCATTATGCAGGGAGAATAAAAAAAGGTCTTTGGGTTATGCCAGGGAGATCCACAGATTATTCCGGAAGAAAAGAAAATATCCTTGGGTTATGCCAGGGAGATCCATGGGTTATGCTAGAAGAAGAGAAAAAGGTCCTTGGGTTATGCAAGGGAGGTCACGGGTTATGCCGGGGGAAAAGAAAAAAGTCATTGAGTTATGTCAGGGAGGTCCACGGGTTATGCCAGGAGAAAAGAAAAAAGGTCCTTGGGTTATGCCAGGAAGGTCCACGGGTTATGCCGGGAGAAAAGAAAAAGGTCCTTGGGTTATGCCAGGGAAGTCCATGGGTTATGCCGGGAGAAAAGAAAAAGGTGCTTGGGTTACGCAAGGGAGGTCCACGGGTTATGCCGGGATAATAGAAAAAAGGTCCTTGTGTTATGCCAGGGAGGTCCACGGGTTATGCCAGGAGAAAAGAAAAATGTCCTTGGGTTATGCCAGGGAGGTCCATGGGTTATGCCAGGATAATAGAAAAAGGTCCTTGGGTTATGCCAGGAAGGTCCACAGTATGCCGGGAAAAAAAAAGCCCTTGGGTTATGCCAGGGAGGTCCACGGGTTATGCCGAGATAATAGAAAAAAGGTCCTTGGGTTACGCCAGGGAGGTCCACGGGTTATGCTGGGATAATAGAAAAAAGGTCCTTGTGTTATGCCAGTGAGGTCCACGGGTTATGTCGGGATAATAGAAAAAGGTCCTTGGGTTATGCCAGGGAGGTCCACGGGTTATGCCGGGATATCTCGGGAATGGAGGCCCTATGCTACCATGATTTTGAATTTTTCTTCTTTTTTTTTAGTAGAAAATATAGGAAAGAATTTGCAGGAGACTTCCCTTTTGGTCGGTTCCTTGCTGCAAAGCTGTTTCAGCACTTGCACATCTCTTTTCCCTTTTGGTTGCACCTGCTTCTTTCATGGTTGGTTGAATTGTACCTATTTCAATTTTTTTTCAAACAAGGAACAATTTTTAGTTTGAAATGGTAGTTGGTTTTATGTCCTTGCTTGTTTCGATCAATTGATCTCGGCCCAACTCTTTGGTGAGGACCTCTACTGCTTGACGGTTTTTCTGAAGACTGATCTCTCTCTCAAAACCGAGGATCTCAACTTTCGATATTTCTCATGACGGCTCGCCCATATGAGGCTTTAGCCTTTTTTCCTTTATCCTACATCTAAGGGCTTTTGAATTCGGATTTCTTTTTCATTTTTCGTAACTTTGATTTCAGAGCATCAGCCATCACGGCCAGTCGGGATTAACTTGATGCACCCGCTGCAGATGGGTACTTTTCTTCGGGCTTGGTTTTTTTTAGGTGGAACCCTGTGAAACCAGTCTTGCCACCTTTTCTTTGTATTAATTTCGGAAACAGAGTTAGACCGAAAGGGATTCAAGGAAAAGTAAACAGGAGGCAAGAAAATGAATTTAAAGAGAAGTGTCCCTTTCGGGGAAGAAGGAAGGACTTATCTGGGATTCATGTAGAATTCAATTGACATGACATGCTTCTTGGACTGGATTCCTGATCCGCACAATATTCCTAACTTCTCATAAACTCATTGTAACCCATACTTCCAAACCAGGACTTTAATGGTGGTGACAGGTGTCTTCTTCTCGACCGACAGTGCCCTTTGTGGGTTTTCGCCAATCGACCTCTCTTATTTCTCTTCTCACCATCGTCTTATAGTGCTCTTTACGAGTTTTCACTAGCCGGGCTCTCTCATTTTCAATTTCTCTACTCATCATCGCCTTACGGTGCCCATAGGTTTTTACCAATAAGACTCTCTCATTTTATTTCTCTCATCCTGATTGTATCGGATCCAAACAACTATATTCTCTAATTTCAAAACCTTTTGCCGATTGATTGGAATGACTTGAATAAGGTTTGGGTAAAGAATTGGATCGAATTATAACTTTGGAATTGTTCGGGCGGGATCACCGCCGAGCCATTATATCATCTGCCCCAGTTTTACTTTTTGGGGGACTTTGGATTTTTGTTTTGTTGTGACTGAACCCCATAGAGAAGCTGCCTACGTATCCTTTTGGAATCAAGTCGAATGTAGTTCAAGAAAATATTTTGTTTTGTTTTGTTTTTCTTTTCTTTCTTTTGTTTTGATGCTTTCTCTTTTTTTTGTAACACTTCTAGGTTCTAAAGAGGGTAGTCAAAGAGGAGTAACCGGCTCAAAGGGTTTACAAAAGGTTGATAGTGTTTGGGTAGCAAGAATAAAAGCCTTCGTCATCCCAATCAGACAATGTTGTCGCTGCAGAGAGTCTAAACATAGTACCTTTTTACTACATCCGCAATCACAGATGCTTCGGGATCATTTCCTTCGACATCTCCCAAGTATAATGCCCCTCTTGGCAATATCTTTCTGATGATATACGGTCCTTTCCAGTTAGGAGCGAATTTTCCTTTCGCTTCCTCATGATGGGGAAGAATGTGCTTTAACACGAGCTTCCCCACTTTGAAGTTTCTTGGCCGCAATTTCTTGTTGTAAGCATGGGCCATTATTTGTTGGTACAACCGCCCGAGGCAGACCACAGCCATTTGCTTTTTATCAATTAGTGTCAACTATTCCGGACGGGTCTTGACCCACTCACAGTCTTCAATTTCAGCTTCAACAATGATCCAGAGAGAGGGGATTTCAACTTCCGTAGGTATTACGGCTTCATGCGAAAGGCTACTTTTCATGGCACTGCCTGGAGCTCTGAATCATCTTTCGCAAAATCTTCTTGATGTTCTTGTTTGCTGCTTCGATGGCACCATTGGCTTTAGGCCGATAAAGAGTTGAGTTCCTATGTGTTATTTTGCATTGTTCACATATCTCTTCCATCAAACGACTATTCAAGTTTGCAGCATTATCTATGATGATCGTTGCAGGAATACCAAAATGGAAAATAAGATTGGAATGCACGAAATCTACCACAGCTTTCTTGGTGACAAATTTGAGAGTGATGGCTTCAACCCATTTTGTGAAGTAGTCAATGGAGACCAATATGAATCTCTATCCATTTGAGGCCTTCGGCTCGATTGGCCCAATGACGTCCATGCCCCAAGCAACAAATGGCTAAGGCACTGACATGGGATGCAGTTCTGTGGGAAGTGCATAAATCAAGTCACCGTGCACCTGACACAGATGATACTTCCGAACAAAACGGAAACAGTCTTTTTCCATGGTTATTTAGTACTAGCCTGCTCGGAGGATTTTCTTTGCCAAAACATACCCGTTCATGTGGGGTCCGCACACTCCTGCATGTACTTCATGCATGATCCTTCCGGCCTCTTTAGCATCAACACACCTTAACAAGTTGAGATCTGGGGTCCTTTTGTACAAGCTATCACCGCTCAAGAAGAAACCACTTGAGTGCCATCTAATGGTTCTCTTTTGGTCTCCACTGGCTTGATCGGGGTATTCTTTAGTTTTGAGAAATCTTTTGATGTTATGATATCATGGCTGACTCCTTGGTTCTGCCTCAACTGTATTACAATAACTGTGCCTTTCCCTGATTTGGATTTCCAAGGGATCAATGTGGGCATTGCCTGGGTAGGGCAACATCGAGGCTAAAGTGGCGAGTGCATCAGCTAGTTCATTGTGACAACGAGGGATGTACCTAAACTCTGTTGATTTAAATCGCCTTCTAAGATCTTCCACTTGCTGCCTGTAAGGGATAAGCTTGACATCTCGGGTCTTCTATTCTCCCTGAGCTTGCCGGATAATCAGATATGAGTCCCCCATGATCAACAACTCTTCGACGTCTTGGTCGATTGCCATATTTATACCCATGATGCAGGCTTTATACTCGGTAGTGTTGTTTGTGTAGAAAAACTGAAGGAGGGCTGCGGCTGGGTAATGCTATCCAGTAGGTGAGATCAAGACTGTCCCAATTCCCAAACCTTTTGTGTTTACCGCTCCATCAATGAACATTTTCCATGCAGTAGTATCCTTAGATATTGCCTCGACCAAATTTATCTCTTCATCCGGGAAGTAAGTGTTCAAAGGTTGGTATTCATCATCAACCGAGTTTTCAGCCAAATGATCCTCTAACGCCTGGGCTTTCATTTCCATGAGAGTGACATAGACTATGTCAAATTCAGTAAGCAGAATCTATCATTTTGCTAATCTCCCCGTGGGCATTGGTTTCTGGAATATGTATTTCAAAGGATCCAACCTTGTTATGAGGTAGGTGGTGTAGGCTTCTAAATAATGTCTCAACTTCTGAGTGACCCAATTTAAGGAACAATAGTTGCTTTCCAATAGGGTATACTTAGCCTCATAGCTGGTAAACTTTTTGCTCAGATAGTAGATTGAATGTTCTTTCTTTCCGGTTACATCATGTTGCCCCAGGACACAGCCAAAAGAGCTTTCCAAGACTATCAAGTACAAGAACAAAGGCCTCCCTGGTTCAGGTAGGACTAAGATCGGTGGATTGGACAGATACTCTTTGATAATACCAAAATCTTCTTGACATTCATCCGTCCACTTGATTGCCACATCTTTCTTCAGTAATTTGAATATGGGTTCACACGTGGATGTCAACTAAGCAATGAACCGGCTTATTTAGTTTAATCTGCTCAACAAGCTCATCACATCTTTTTTGGTTCTCGGAGGAGGCAAGTCCTGGATTGATTTTATCTTTGTTGGATCTAACTCAATACCTCTCCGGCTTACTATAAAGCCCAAAAGTTTGCACGATGGGACTCCAAACGCATATTTGGCTGGGTTTAGCTTCAAATCATATTTGCGCAGCCGCTTAAAGAATTTTCTTAGGTCTCGAACGTGGTCGTTATGAGTCTTGGATTTGATAATCACGTCATCCACATACACCTCTATATCTTGGTGCATCATATCATGGAAAATGGCAGTCATGGCCCTCATGTAGGTTTCCCCAATATTCTTCAGACCAAATGGCAATGACTCTGTAACAGTATGTACCCCAAGGTGTGGTAAAAACTATTTTCTCTGCATCTTCTTCATCCATCAACACCTGGTGATATCTTGCATAACAATCCACGAAGGATTGTATCTCATGTTTGGCGCAGTTATCAACAAGGATGTGGATATTTGGCAAAGGGAAGTTATGTATGGGGCTTGCCTTGTTTAAATCTCTGTAATCCACACACACTTGGGTTTTCCCGTCTTTCCTCAGCACCGCAACTACATTGACTAGCCATGTGGTATACCGAACTACTCGTATCACCCCTGCTTTCAACTATTTTATGACTTCTTTTTTTATCTTGTCACTGATGTCAGTTTTAAACTTTCTTTGCTTTTGCTGGACAAGGTGATAATCGGGGTATGTTGGCAACTTATGAACCACCAAATCGACACTCAGTCCTGGCATATCATCATATGACCAAGCAAATACATCTTTGAATACAAACAAGAGTTGGATCAATGCGTCCCGAGTTTTCTCATCCGTGTGAATGCTTATCTTGGTTTCCCTAACTTCTTTAGCACTACCCAAATTGACTGCTTCGGTATCATTTAAGTTCGACTTAGGTTTATTCTCAAATTATTTCAATTCTCAATTTATTTCCCTAAAAGCCTCTTCTTTGTTGTATTCCGGTTCTTGGTTCATTATTTCACAGTTAGACATCGTGTTTCGATCTGGGCATGAAGTTCGCAAGCATGTCATGTTATATAAAGCTGCATTATCAGAACTAAAATAAGAAAAAAGAAATAAAAATAACAAAATCAGAAGGAATAAAGAAAGATGGACAATGAAATATTGATTTCATTTCATTGAATTTGGAAGATAACAGGGTTTACATTGGAAATTAGAAGAGATGAAACTAAACAAAACATCCGAGTTACACCCTGTAACAACTCGTGATGAAGAAAATTTGGCAGGACAAGTCTACCGGGACTCCCGCCTGATTGGGAATGGCGTAGCCTTCCAATTTTACAGTTTTGCCTCAGGTCCCATGTATAGCACCTCAGCAGTGCTTGAGCCTTCCCCCGGCTGGACCATGTGGGTTTCATACAATATGTTGCTCGTTGCCCCACAAATATCTTCAACTTCTTCAGCCGTAAAGGCCTCATCTTATTCTTCCTCATGGTATTCCGGCTTGACAAATGTCCTGTAAAGATGCGGCACCAGCTGAGGCAAGACCCAACCATCATTCTTTCTATCATCTGCCCATTTTACATCAGCTGGAGTGGGTCGGAAGCCTACCCCAAAAAACTTTTCACTGGCGGTCAGGGTGATAGGTTCAACTATTCCTTGCAGTGATTTCCCAAGCCCCTTCCCAGGTTTGTATCCATGCCTGATCATTTCTTTGGCCACCATGATTGATGCATTAGAAAGGAAGGGTTGGGGGCAAGAGTTTCCCTCTTCGCACTGGTCTGCGGCCACAATCTCAAAAGCCTAATAGACTATGTGCTCACTCCTCTCTCTTGCTTCAAGACACGGGACTAACGGATCCCGATAAATAGATTTATCATCTTCCCAATTGACCACAATCTCTTGATCCTCATGCTCAAACTTAATCATCTGGTGGAGAGTAGAAGGTACAGACCCCGCTGCATGAATCCACGGCCTCCCCAGAAGAAAGTTGTAAGAGTTGTCCATGTCCAAAAACTGGAAGGTTACTTCGAAGTCTACTGGGCCGATGGTTAGTATCAGATCAATCTCTCCAATTGTGTCCCTTTTGATACCATCCAAAGCACGTACGCAGACATTATTGGGTCGGATTCTCTCGGTACTAATTTCCATACGCTGCAGAGTTGAGAGTGGGCAAATATCTACCCTAGAGCCTCCGTCTAACATAACCCCTTTCACGTAGTACCCTTCGCATTTGACTGTGAAGTTTAGGGCTTTGTTCTGTGCGGCCCATTCTGGGGGCAAATCATTTTTGCTGAAGGAGATCTGGTTAACTACAAAAAAATCTTTCTGCCATTCTCCCCAACTGCTCTATAGTGGTCTCGACAGGCATATATGCTTTATTAAGGGTCTTGATCAATACCTTTTGATGTTCGGTAGAGTTCATCAATAGAGATAACAGAGAGACTTGTGCGGGAGACTTTTGAAGCTGGTTGATCACCTCATAATTTGTAATTTCATCTTTTGAAAGAAATCCTCTGCTTCTTCGGCACCCACCTGCTTCTTTGATGGGAAGCACTTTCTAGTGGCATTATTCACCTCTTCAAAATTGAGATACTTTTCAATCGGATTATTTTCTTGAATTTCTCCCGAGATTTCTTTGCCTTTGTAAGTCATCACTAATTTATTGTAGTTCCAAGGTACAGTGGTAGGATCTGTCATGGGCTTTTGTGGTGCGCAACCAATAACCACGGGCTCACTAAGCCTTGGTGGATTTATTGACCTCCGAATCACATAAGTCCCCTTCGGCGCATACATTTGGGCTTACTTGTTCAGCTGGAACCTCCTGGGAGGACTGAATGTCATCTTCTTTTCTTTGCGTCCTCGAGGGACATAGAGAACAACATCTTTGGGAGGCATTTCCCTAGTTTCAACTTCAATTTTCTTCTCCGACTTTGGAGGGGTGGTTTTGTTCTTTTTCTCCTCTTTTTCTTTCTTCGGAATAGCTTTTGGTTTCTTTTCCACATCAGCGATAGCAATGATGGCCTTCAACGCTGGGTCAAATTCCTTGTCCTCACAAATCATTCCGATTATCGGCCCGTTGTTGTGGGCCAACAGTTGGTTGTTGGTCACATTAGAAACAACTTCGTTCCTTAGAACTATTATTTTTTGTTCTATCAGATCTTCTGTAACCCTCTTCAAAGTCCAACAATTTTCTGTATCATTCCCTTCATCCCCTAAGTGATAAGCACACCGGATGCCACATTGGTAAGAGGGTGATTCCTGGTTTTGCCTATTCGGGGGTACGGGCTGCAACAAACATTTGGATCAATTTTGGGAATAGGCTAGAATAAGACTCGCCAACTAGTATGAAGTTTGTTTTCCTTGGTGGCTCTCGGGTGTGGAAGTTATTCTGTGGAGGTCGGGGATTGTAGTGAGCTTGGTAAGGAGGTTGATTTCTGGGAAGTGGAGCTCTGTTCTAGTTAAATTATTATTGTGGACGGACATAAGGTTGAGCATTCATGACTGTGTATGGCTGAGGAGCATAGGCCACATCTTGGTGGGGATAGCAGTGTTGCGGAATTCTTTCAGCGAAAGGGGATCTAGGAGTACAGTGTTTTCTTGCACCTGAAGTTGCCATAGATGTTTCTTCCTTTTTCTTGCCCTTTGATACTCCTCCAGACCCATCCTAAATGGGTTGGGAGGTAGATCTGATAGAGGATTGGCTTAGAATTCGACATTTTTGCAACCCATTTTCAACCATTTTGCCAATCTTGATGGCTTCAGCAAACAGTTTACCCATTGCGGACATTATATTTTGGAAGTAATCAGCTTCTTGGGCTTGGAGGAAAACTGTGACCATTTCAATCTCATCCATCGGAGGTTTTACCCTAGAGGCCTGCTCACACCATTTAACTGCGTATCCTCGAAAGCTTTCCGAGGACTTCTTCTTCAAGTTTGTCAATGAGTTCCTATCTGGAGCAATATCAATGTTGTACTGGAATTGCCTAACAAAATCTCTAGCAAGATCATCCTAGATGTGCCAGCGGGATATATCTTGGTCCATGTACCACTCAGACGCGATGCCAACCAGACTTTCTCCAAAATAGGCCATGAGGAGTACTTCCTACTTCCTTTCCACCGGATCCTCGTAGTTGGTTGCAATATCTCTTGAGATGAGCAATAGGATCACCGTGACCATAATACTTCTCAAATTTTGGGGTTTTAAATCCCAATTGTAGATGCACATGAGGGAACATACATAAATCGGCATAGGATACACTTTTCTGTCCACTCAAGCCTTGTATGCTTTTAAGTCTCTGTTCCATACTCCTCATCTTTCTCGTAATCTCTTCTTGCTCAGAAGTTTTGGTGGTCTTTCTTGCCCCACAGTGAACCCATACCGGGGTGGTTGGGAGTAAGTATAAGTGGGAAACTGAGGAGGTTCCATTGGGAAGGTGGATGTTTGGAAGGTAAAAGCTGATGGGTCAAAACTAGGCCTAGCAGTGTAGGCTGTGCCCGTGGCCGAGCAGGGTGGAGTGGTGAAAATATTTGAAGTTTCGCCGAACATTAACACCCGGGGGCGAACCTCAGAAGGTGCTCCTATAAAATGAGCTGAGATAGTTGGGTGTCCTAGTGGTGTATTTGGGTGACTGATCGAGACAATGGATGCACCGCTTGCTCTAGGAAAAAGTTAGGGGAATCCCGAGATTGCGCTTGGTGGCTCCCTTCCATTTGCCCAAGCGTCCCACATTTCCATAACCCAGAGGCGCATGATTCTATTTTCTTCGACAGCTACCGATTTTGAGGTCGGGATGCCCGAGATTGGACTATCATCCATGATGGGAATTGTTGGCAGAATCATTTCTGAAGACATTTCGATGCCCCCTTTTGATCTCATAAAGTATGGGTGCGAAACCAGATAACCACAAAAACCAACCACCGTTCTATAAAAACCTTGACTGGGACACAGCAACCAAACGGTTAGTTTGAAACAAATAACACAGGTAATCACACATTGGGGTGTGATGCACCTATAGAGTTAAATGTGTTTTTACATGTTTCCAATGGTTGCATGATTCATCCCGTCTTTACTTATTCCTCCCAATACTTTTTCTCCTTTTTTTTCAAACTTCCACTCTTTCCTTTTCATCTTTGTTTCTTGCTCCTTTTTTCTCATTTTTCTTTTTTCTTCGGCTCTCTTTTCTTTCTTCTCCTTTTTTAGTTTTTCTTTTTGGGTCTTTCCTTTCACATCATTCTCTTATTTGGGTTATTTTAAAAAAAATCATGACCGGATTCGATGAGGATTACCTACGTATCACGATGCCGCATGAATCAGATCATTACGTAGTTCAAGAAAAGTAAATGCAAAAGGTAAAGAAATAATTTTTTTTGAGAATTTTTGGTCTTTCATTAATAAAACTTCTACTAAAAAAGATTTCAAACTACTCATTTTCTTGGAATAAAAAAAACTACAAACAGACTCAAAATAAACCAAAATACAGACTCGATATATGAAAAATCAGGAATACATTAAAGCTTCAACTCCTGGGGCCCGCGAGGCATCATTCGGTCTCGCCACAGGCCTATGTGTGATATCCCCTTGTAGCCGCTCCAAATCACTCATTATCTGGCGAACGAATGTCGTCACTGCAGCGAAGAAGGTGGTTTGGGTCATATCCTCACATGCTTGGCATTTTGCGACAATGTAGTCGGCAATAGCCCTAATCCTTTCTCGAATCCTACCTTTTTCCTGAAGTAGCCGCCCGATTTGCTAATCTCCAGCTTCTAACACCTTAAGGTCTTGATGGTTTTGGTTTTGCAGCTATTGCATTTCTTCCTCCATATGAGCCATTAGAGCATAACAATGTTCCTTGTCAGCTTTAAAGTCTTTGGCCTGCCTGGCCGCCTTATTCTCAATGGTAGTTAACTTTCTACTCAGGCTGGTGATTGTCCCTTCATATTTTCTTTTAATTTGCTGGACCAACTGTGTCCTCCCTTTTTGCATTTTTTGCCAATTGGGCCCGAACTTTTGCTAGATTGGCTTCAGATTTTTCTAAATCGTCTTGACACTCAAGTGCTTTCTTTTTCAAACTGCTTATAAGCCTTTCATCCGCTCGGCTTCTTTCTGGGTTTCTAGCAGCTATTCTCATTTTCTGGATTTGAGCTTTGAGGGCTTCGTTTTCTTGAGTTAGCTTTTAATTTTCCCCTTCATCTGCGGCAGCTTGGATACTTTTGGAAAATTCGAGATCCCTGATTTTTTCTTCCAGCTTACCAATTCTAGCCCTGTAGCTTTCTTCTTTTGACAACCATCCCTATTGATCTTGTGAGTCATTAGTGAATTGTTGCACGTGGGCTCTCTTAGTGGGTCTTTGAGGAATCTGGAATCTTTTACCGAACCAAACAATGTAATTGGGCTCCACTTCACCTCTAGATAGATCTTGTACCATGGTCTTAGGTTCAAGAAACTATATTCATTCCATACCTGGCGAATTCTTCCTTCCGGAAATACGACTTTTGGGCCCAATTCAATGACATGTTTACTCAAATCTTCGTCACGGGGGACGGTTTGAAATCTTCCTAATTGGCGGAAAACCATATGGGGAGCATACGGCTGGATGCATCGGATGCCCATCAAGAGGAGATAACACACTTCAGCTGACATGTAAACTGCTTCGGTGATAGGAAGCCATCCAAATGCCCATTCAATTTTATCAGAAGTCAAAGAGCTCAAGCATGCAAACCAAGCTTCAGTACTCTCGGGGAATTCAATACCCACTACTCGGCTTTCAAATTCTTCAACACAACTCAAACCGGTCATACCGTAATTCATATACCCAACATGGCGGCAGAGGTACTCCTGTATCATCAATTGTAGTAGCAAATTGCAGCCTTGGAAGAACTTTCCCCCTTCTCGACAGATAGTCAAAGCTCGGTAAATTTCAGATAAGATGAGGGGAACCACAGTGCCATTATCTTTCTTGATTGCAACGTCAACCATTCCTTCGAGACCCACTTCTATATAACCATCTTCTCGTGGGCAGATTACAATACCCAAGAATGCCACTATAAAAGGTGAACCTCTCTTTGCCTCCCATTTGTCTTTATTTCTTGCATCGGTCAGACCAGTGTTTGGCGCTTCAAAACCTCGGGGGTTACAATAGCGTTGATACAAGAACTGGAGAGGGAAATACCCTTCAGATAAATTTCCATCTTGAATATCCTGACTAATACTCAACAGATCCAGAAATTTATGGGGAGATACCGGTCTTTGTGACACTGGGTATCGACTTCTAAGGTTCCCGTTAAGGCCAGCATAACCCCCACAATTTCCTCTAGGGTGGGTGTAAGCTCAAAGTCAGAAAAGCGGAACACATTGCGGGTTGGATCCCAAAAAGGTATTAAAGCTTCAATCACGTCCAGTCTTGGCTTGACATTCAATAGTCCAACGAGACCTCCCAGAACCTTTACCACAGTTTCTCTGCTACCTTTTCCTAGATAAGGGGATCTCTTTAAGGGCTGTGAAGGGTTCAATTTCATTTGTGCTCATCCTGCACATTAAATGATTTAATAACTCATTTTGACTCAAAAAGAGTAACACCATTTTTTCAAAATTTTAAAAAATAAAACACAGTTTTGCAAATACGGCCTTATAACACTTCGGGAAAGAAGATTTTAAGGCTGTGCCCGCTAAATGGCCAAAAAATTTAAAAAAATGACCAAAGGTAGTTGTTCTTGCAAAGACAGCCTTCTTGCAAAGACAGCCTTCCAGTGCCCTTTTGGGGACATTCGGCTATTTTTGACAAAAATGGCATCACCTTACTTATTTATAATAAAAATAAATCTTTTGTTCTTTTGGGATATTTTTGCAAATAAGGAAGTTTGACCCGATGGGGGTTGCCTACGTATCCCATATTTGGTGAGAATCAAACTGACATTTTTCGGGTAGATTTGACATAATAAAAATAGAGAAAAGAGACAAAACGTTTGAAACCAGATTCTTTCTTTTCTTTTTTTTTTCAAAATTTCGATAGAGTTTCGTCTTATTTTGGACACCAGGTTTTCTTTAAAAACGGGTAATGAACTCTCTCATACCTCAATTTATTTTCCAATTACTTCTCTATTCTAGCAACAGGTCAACATGCAAATCGAAGCAAAGAATTGTACAAGTAGCACGTAAAATATGCATCAGGATGATCTTTGATTCTGGGTACACCTGTCTTAGACAGACCCAACCCCTATGTTGAGTCCCCTAAATCAAATGCACATGATGCAAACAAATGTTCCTACTAGGGATCCGGCATGAGGCTTTGTTATGCTAGGTTTAAAACCTGGGTTTATTGTTCTAGACATGGCTTACCCGAGTGGACAACTCGAGCTGGGGGGGGGGGGCAGCGTACCGGGAATACAGAAGCTTCACCGGCTTTGCAACTTGTCTGAACCTCATTCTTAAATGGGATAAGACTCTATACAGAAGAGAAGTCACACGAAGTACACCCTTCTCTGTGATTTAGAAGACTTAGAGAGAGGAAGAGTTTCGTAGCAAATTATATACAGTTCACAGAATATCAAAGCGGCAAAAACATTTAGCATATTAGGCTTAAACATGTAGGAAAATCAGATAATAAATAAATCCAATCATAACAGATATTCTAAGCTCGAATTCTTAAACCCTGAACAGAAGTTCTAGGTTTGGGTCCTCAGGAGAGTCGCCAGAGCTGTTACACCTCCTTTTTTACACACCCGAAGGTAGTACAAGAGAGTTTTTCCAATTTATGTGACATTATTCGAAATGGGATTATTTATTCATTTTTTATTCAAAGTCGCCACTGTCGAATGGCCCTTTTTTCTAAAACCAAAATCGGGTTTACGACATTTGGGAGGACAACTCTTTTCCCTTTTGGGGAATTGGGTTTTATAGTTTGAACAGTCGCTACGTAATGATTGAGTGCATTAGGACACCAAAAGAGGTTTTTTGAGTTGGAAAACCAGAGTTTGGGTAAGGGCTAGAAATTATCTCGGGGGGAAGGTGTTAGGCACCCCCAAGATCCACTAGTGTGGTTCCCGGCCACGTTATAATTGTGACTTCAAGTACAAGTAAAAAATAAGCAAATAAAGATTCAAATATGATGGATTAATTTTGCAGATAAATTAAAGTTTGAAGAAAACAGAAAGGGGGTCGAAATTTTGAGGAAAACAGCATTGAAAATTCTAAAAAATGACGGGATAAACAAATAAAGGGAAAGGGGTCCTAGGTTTACAAATAATATGGATCGCCCAAACAACACCCTGTTACCATTTATACACGTGGTGTTATTGCGTGGTCATCATATCCATATCTACCCTTTTCCCACCCCGTTTAGGTATTAAAGCGGGGAATAGTGTCGTTACTTATTGCATGCTATTACCCCTCCCAATCCTATCAGTCCCGGAGGCATTTGGGACTACTAATCCTAAGGGGGGGAGTTGGGCTTTTCAGAGTTTTAAAAGGATAAAAGTCTAGAGTGACGATCAAAACACATAAGCCGTTAAGGGGAAACAAGTAGCAGTTAAAGGCTCAAACAGGCCTCCTCATTTAAAGAAACAGATTTTTTAGCACGACTTACAAATGCTGGTTAGGCCTTTAATTAAACTTAACGTAGGAAGGGTGGCTGATTTAGCACATATTTTCAGATAAGAAGTTCGAATTAGACCTGCCTGCTGGTTGTAATTATTAATGACTGGCAAAGTTGATTAATCACCTACAGGGTTTTCCTAGATAAGGCCTGGAATCGAGGTATCTAACATTTGCAGAAGGCATGCTGGTTTTAAGGAAAAGATTACAGATTTAAGAAACAAAATCTATAGATATTAAACAATGTTTATTACTAATTTTAGACTTGTAGACGAGCTAGTCGATTCAGATTCATTTAGTAATCCCTATAGGCACGCTTTCTAAGCGTGATTGGCTTAGGACGCTTGTAAGAGTGTAGGAATCCTATAGGCATGGTATCTAGAGTATATTTGTTATTATTTTTTTTTAACATATAGACTGTTTGCCTAAGGTGTGTATGCAAAAGTGCAGAAACTTACAAGCATGATTTCTAATGCAGTAATGAATGACTTATAGGCAGGATTTCTATATGCAATAATGAATGATTTATAGGCATGATTTCTAATGCAGTAATGAATGACTTATAGGCAAGATTTCTATATGCAATAATGAACAACCGATAGGCAGGATTTCTATATACGGATGAATGAACTTATAGGCATGATGTCTAGTGCAGTAGTGAACAAATTGTGATTGCAGAAATAAACCTAAGGCATGATGTCTACCCTATATGCGTAACATGAGAGTCCCTCCCCCATTTTTACAATACACCTCGTAGTTATTACAAATTATTACAACTTGAATGAATCCAGATAAATAAATAAAATACATCAGAAATTAAAAATTCCAACCAAGGAGAGCCTAATTCAGACTCCTAGTCTGACATATGGAATAAACCAACTTCCAAAGACCAGATTTTCCAAAGCCTTTATCTTATTTGGGATGTGTCAAAGTTCCAAGGAGTTTCATGAACTCCAGGCAATGCTTACACCCCAAATATCATTGTAGAATTATAGTGCAGTGTGGAAGGGCCAGTTCTCAAATGTCCAAGTTCAGATGGAACTCAAGGTCCCAAGGCAAGGCTCATTGGAGGGGGGCAGAACATAGAGGCTAGTAGCAAGTGCAAGTGCAATAGAGGGGAATTGGGGAAAGCAATGGCTGGCTGGTGGTCATGCCCAGCAATTAGGAGTGTTGGCACACCCCTGACCAACCTGTTAGCCAAATTGGGAAGTTGGGATCCATTGGGGTTTAGGTTCAGACCTGAGCAGCAATTTAGGTGCTGGCATGTCATGAACCCTAACTCAAACACATAGAAGGAAGTACGGGGTAGGGGGTTCACAATAGGAATAGGTGCAAGGAAAGTACACACATAGTTAATATTGAACATAAACAATAAAGTAAACAAGAATGCTGAAACTATAAAGTAAACACATAGAGGTGAAGTTGAAATCAAATCAGGACATACCAGTTTCAGGAGATAAGAAAAGAGAAGCAGTAGCCTTGTAAAAGCCAAAGTGCAAACAAGAAGCAAGAATAATCTAAGTATAGTGATTGTAATTTTAGTGTGCTCAATCGTGTGTGTTATGTAAAAGAGAGTCACGTATTTATAGTGCAGAAAGCATTCAGAAACAAGGCAAGAAATAATTTTGAAAGCTGATTGCTAATCAATTACACGAAAATCTCTCTTAATTAAGGGATTCAGATTCAAACGGGCATAAATAATTAAAAAAATAAATTAATCAAACTCTTTTTAAAGTAGTATAAGAGGGGTAAATACATAATAGTTATTTAAGGGCAAGGTTTTGACAATACACGGTTGTATAATTAAGGAAAGAGAATTAATAAATAGCCACGAAATCAGAAGTCCAAATACTTGGTGTGAATGAACCTAGTCAGAAATGGTGAAGAAAAGGTTTTACTTAAGAAAAATCAGTAACAATCAATTAACCCAAAAAAAAAAAGATTCTGATTCAATCATAAGTTGGAAAGGTTCAACACACACATATAAAAGAACTGTCATGCTAATCATAAGAGTCCAGTATAGAAGAATTCAGAGTCATAAACAAAGAGGTTCAAATTCAGTACATGGGTCCAAAGTGAGTTTGAGAGAGTCCAAGGCTCCGAATAGAACCCTAGTCCAAACACAAGACCAAACTTTCCAAAAACCCCAAATCCTGGAGTTTTCAACTTGAACTAGATGCAGAGAAGACAAATACCTGAAACAGGCTCAGAGGTTTCTTTCAGAGACTCATAAGAAAACAAACAGGTAAAATAGCTGGTTCGAACAAACATAGTGCAAAAGCTGATTTGAAGCATAAAGAACATATTTCAAGAAAAGCTAGGAACTTAAACAAGTTCAGAAGACAAAGAGGTAGTATAAACGTAAGGAAACAGTAGATGAAACATGTCTAGAAAGCACTCAAACAAAGTCCAGAAGAAGGCAAATAAAGAATCAAGAGCTTAGTAGAAAATACAGTTAAAGGAACACAGGGGTACACGAACACATAAGATAAACGTGTGAAAGCATGATATGGAAACCAGTAGAAGAAAGATCGGAGAACAATAGAAAAACATGCATAATAAGGCAAACATAAGAACATAGAAGAAAAACATAAGATGTAGAAAAGAGAACATAAGAACGATAGCATAGACAGTTCACACAAAGGAAATAAGAAAAAGAGTTAGAGAAATATTTTAAAACTTTTCAGAAACCCTAAATCGACGAGGAGTAATTTTTGAAAGCAAAATCGGGGAAAATGTTTCAAAACTCCAGTAAAGCACAGATATAAAACCGATCTAAGAAAACAATTAGAGAAAACCTCGAATAGTCGAGGTTTCAAAGGAACCCTAGAACGAGAAAGGCTTGGAAAGGGTCCGATCTTGTGTCGGATGAGTTAGAACCACATTCAAAACATCATTGTATGCCGGAGCGAAGCCGGCAAGGGCCATATAACCTTGGATCTGTAGAGATCTGAGAAGGTACCTTCGAGGTCAGACCTTGGACATTCGAATACCAGGTGTTTGAGAGCAGAGGGAGATGAGTCTAAGCCTTCCATGTCCTGAGAGGCCATGGATTCCGGTGAGAATGAGGTTGAAGATGGTGAGTGAAGCTAAGGTTTCGAGAGAGTTCGAGAGAATTTGAGAGTGTTTTTTGGGTTTCAGGGCGACAGGTCTGGTGAGAATGAGGGAATTAGGGTAGGTTGTTAGGTTTAATTAAGGAAGGGTGAATCCTGGCGTTGATCTTGAGTGATCATCCAAGTTTAGACGGGTAGGTGGGGAACGGGTTGGGTCATTTCAATGGGTTAAGTAGGATTGGGCTGGTCCGGAATTGGGCTAAAAAATTTGGTCAATTAGAGGGGATCAATTTGGCTAAAATTAAAATGGAATGGGGCTAGTATTTAAATAGCCATTTTCACCTTTGTATTTTATAAAAATAGTAAGATAATTTCTGGAAACAAATTAAAGGTACTAAATTAATTTATAATATATAATTATTAAAATAAAAATACTGGAACCCATTTCATAATTATAAAATTCTATTAAACGTCAAAATAGGCTAAAATTACAATTTAGCTTTAAAAAATACCAAATCAATTTAAAAAATGCGAAAAAAATTCTATTAGTTATATATTATTATAAATATGAGAATACAATAACTGAATTAACAAAATGATAATTTTTGGGAAAGATTTATTGCTTTTATACTATTAAAATAAGGTAATAAATTGGTTTTAAAATCTTTTAAAGACTGGAAAAATAATAAAACACTCGGTCATGCTCATATGGGCATACATATATTATTTGAAAGTATATTTGAATAAAAGAATATATGGGGGGAAATTGGGTATCAACAGCTGCCCCTCTTTACTCGAGAAGGATGAAAGAGTTGTCGGATAAAGATATAATGTCCAATTTGACTGAACGAAGCGATTGAAGAATTTTGACCGAGCTCTGGTTCCTGAGCTGCCTAGATATTCCTGGTCTTATAGGAATCAGGCCATATGTCATTCGTGACCCATCGGCGGAATATGCCTATGGTGATTTCGAAAGGCGGACGCGCTGTTCAGGTTGGGAAAGATGGTCGGGGTTTAGCAGGATGCGGGAATTGGAGCGGGATTGCTCCTGCTGAGACGGTCGTTGATAGCCGGTGTACCAGCAAGTGAGCAATGCAAACATATATTGTGTATAAATTTAAACGTGATGCAAGTCCTCGTTGGACCATGAATGTTGTCTTCGGATGGTTAGGATGACATCCTCAGACCATGATGTCCTGGGACATGAAGCGTATAACAAAGGATTCGCAGGCTATGAAATGTGTTCTCAGGCTATGAGGATGATGCCTCCGAACCATGGTGCCTTTAAATAATGATATGCACAAGATAAAGATGGGGTCTTCAGGCCATGTCATGGCCTTCTTGGGCTATGCGAATGGTGCCTCCTAACGATGACGCCTTTGGAGGACTCAGCGATCTTTCAACCCATGAAATGCAGGAGGTGGCGATCTTTCAGCCAATGCGAGACTTAAAATGGCGATATTTCAGCCGATGCTAAGTGTAAATATAAATGGCGATATTTCAGCCGATGCGAGATGTTAAATGAAGTGGTGATATTTCATCCGATGTAAAGTGTAAATATAAATGGTGATATTTCAGTCGATGCAAAGTGTAAATATAAATAGCGATATTTCAGTCAATGTGAGGATTTAATAAAGTTGGCGATTTTTCAGCCATGCAAGATTTAAATAACGGTCGACGATCTTTTAGCCATGCAGATGAAGGTAGAGCTTAACCTTAGAAGGCAGAATGGTAGCCTTATGCTATGTAGAAGAATGCGGATGGAGACACCGCTTAGTCTCAGAAGGTAGAAAGGTAGCCTTATGCAATGTGAGGAAAATGCAGATAGAGACAATGCTTAGTCTCGGAAGGCAGAAAGTTAGCCTTATGCAATGTGTGGAAAATGCAGATGGAGATAGTGCTTAGTCTCTGAAGGTAAAAAGGTAAACTTATGTAATGCAGAGACATGCAGATGGAGGTAGAGCTTTACCTCGGAAGGCGGAAAGGTAGCCTTATGCAATGCAGAAGAATGCAGATGCAGGTAGAGCTTAACCTCGGAAGGCAGAATGGTAGCCCTATGCAATGAAAAAATGTAGATGGAGACAATGCTTAGTCTCAGAAGGCAGAATGGTAGCCTTATACAATGCAGCAGATAAAGGTGAGTAGTAATGAAAGATCTTAGCTGATAGATAATAACTGATAGTTGATTGCGTCATTGTGGCTACTGGGGATGTCATGTGCAGATAGCACTTGTAAATAGGCGATGATTCTGAGGGTTATATTCCTGAAAACGTATGAATGTGTAATCTTATCTGATGATTTTATGTTTTGGGTGCTTGTATCCAAAGAAAAATCGTGAGTTTTGTAGAGGGGGGAAGGTTAGTCCGTCTTTCCATGGACATCGCTTGTCCTGCTCGGTCATTGATTTTTATTGGGGTAGCGTCGCTAGACAAGCAATTTTGATAGTAGCCATGCATGATTTAGTAAAGAATATGACGTAACTACATAATTTAAAATGATTTTCTTTTAGATGAACCGATGACTGCGACGCGGTTCTAGACATTGCGACCTCTTTTGCTCTGGAATTTTGAGGGTCCTCCTCAAAATTCTGCCCCATTTTACTAGTCTGGTCTTCTGACGGTTGTGTGTAATGACTGGCTGAAAATCAACTTCGGAATTTTAAGGGTCCTCCTCAAAATTCTGCCCCAGTTTCCAATATCGGGGAAATGAAAATTTTACTGAATTGTGACCGAACCCATAAAGCTGCCTACGTATCCCCTCACAAACAGGAATCAGGTCAGATGTAGTTCAAATTATATCATAAAGGAATCATACTGGTTACACATAGTATCGCTTGACTGCATCTGAATTGATTGGCTTTGGCCAGACTTCTCCATCCATTTCTGCAAGTATGAGGGCTCCTCCTGTTAGGACCCGGTGAACCATGTACGCGCCTGCCAGTTAGGAGAGAACTGTTCTTTGGCTTCATCTTGATATGGAAAGATTTTCTTCAATACCAGCTATCCTGGTGTAAAATGTCTTGGCTTGACCCTTTTGTTGAAAGCTCTGGACATTCTTTTCTAATAAATTTGACCATGACAAACTGCGTTCATTCTTTTTCCATCTATGAAGGCTAACTGCTCGTAGCGACTCTTTACCCATTCTGCGTCTTCAAGTTCCGCTTCCTGTATAATCCTCAAGGAGGGAATCTCTACTTCGGCGGGAATGCCTGCCTCTGTATCATAAACCAACATGTAAGGAGTTTCCCCGATTGATGTGTGAACTGTGGTGTGGTATCCCAATAAGGCGAATGATAACTTCTCGTGCCACTGCTTATGCTTTTCTATCATCTTCCTTAGTATCTTCTTGATGTTCTTGTTAGCTGCTTCTACGACTCCATTCATCTGAGGTCTATAGGTTGTAGAATTCTTGTGTTTGATTTTGAATGTTTCACACATGGCTCTCATCAAGTCACCGTTGAGATTGGAACCATTATCAGTGATGATTGACTCTGGGCTGCCGAATCGACAAACGATGCGGTCGCGGACAAAATCTACCACAACCTTCTTGGTTACTGCTTTATATGACATTGCTTCAACCTATTTGGTGAAATAATCAATGGTGACTAGAATGTACATGTGCCCGTTTAATGCGGCAGGCGCAACAAGTCCGGTGATATCCATTACCCAAGCGGCAAACGGCCGTGGTGAGCTTGTTGTAGTAAGCTCATTTGGGGGTACCTTTATCATATCTGCATGTATTTGACAGCGATGGCATTTTCGGACATACTAGATGCAGTTTGACTCCATAGTCATCCAAAAATATCTTGCTCGGAGTATTTTCTTTGCTAAAACAAGACTATTCATATGTGGATCGCAGGTCCCTGCGTAAACTTCTTCTAATAACTTGGATGCTTCATTTTCTTCGACACACTTTAGCAATCCCAAATCGGGAGTCCTCCTATACATGATTCCTCCGTTGTGAAAGAAATGATTGGATAACCTTCGCAGTATGCGCTTTTGAGTAGCATTTGCAAGTTTTGGATATTCTCCCGTTGTCAAATACCTTTTGATATCATAGAACCAGGGTTTTCTGTCTGCTTATTCCTCGACATGAGCACAGTAAGCTGGCTGATCATGAATTTTAACCAGGATAAGATCAATGAAGTTCTTATCTAGATGCTGAATCATGGATGATAGGGTAGCCAATGCATCGGCAAACTCGTTCTGGATTCTGGGGACGTGCTGGAACTCTTTCCTTGTAAACCTCCTCCTCAACTCCTATATATGATGCAGATGAGGGAGTATCTTGGATTTCTTGGTTGCCCATTCTTCTCGGACCTGATGTATAAGCAGGTCTGAATCCCCGATCACTAGTAGCTCCTGAACGTTCATGTCAATGGCCAACTTGAGCCCCAAGATGCAGGGTTCGTATTCCGCCATATTGTTAGTGCACGGGAATCTGAGTTTGGTAGATACCGGATAATACTGGACGGTTTCTAACACTAGGACTGCTCCTATGCCTACTCCTTTGAAATTTGCTGCTCCGTCGAAAAACATTCTCCAACCATCGTAGGGTTCTGCAATGTCTTCTCCTACGAAAAACACCTTTTCATCAGGAAAATACGTCTTTAGAGGCTCGTATTCTCCATCCATGGGATTTTTGGCAAGATGATCTGCCAATGCCTGTCCATTAATTGCCTTCTGAGTCACGTAAATAATGTCAAATTCACTCAACATGCTTTGCCACTTGGCTAGTTTGCCAGTGGGCATGGGCTTCTGAAAGACATATTTCAGCGGATCCATTCTCGATATGAGATAAGTGGTATAGGCCCAAAAATAATGCCTCAACTTCTGAGCTACCCAAGTCAGAGCACAACATGTGCGCTCTAGTAAGGAATACCGGGCCTCGCATGGGGTGAACTTCTTGCTGAGATAGTAGATGGCTTGCTCCTTTCTCCCTGTTTCGTCGTGTTGCCCCGGAACACAATCGAATGCTCCGTCCAATACTGCAAGGTAGAGCACTACCTGTCTTCCTGGTTCGGGCTGAACCAGAACTGGCGACGTAGTTAGGTATTCCTTGATTCTATCGAAGGTTTTCTGACAATCATCAGTCCATTTAGTAGTGGCATCTTTCTTCAACATCTTAAAAATGGGCTCACAAATGACAGTGGATTGAGCTATGAACCGGCTGATGTAGTTGAGTCTCTCCAAGAAACTCATGACCTTTTTCTTATTCTTTGGCAGTGGCAATTCTTGAATGGACTTAACCTTTGACGGATCCAGCTCTATTCATCGGTGACTTACGATGAACCCAAGCAACTTTCTAGCGGGAACCCCGAATGCGTAATTGGTGGGATTCAGTTTCAGATTGTACATCCTCAGTCTGTTGGAGAATTTCCTCAGATCTTCCATGTGGTCAGTGGCTTTCTTGGACTTGATAATAACATCATCTACATATACTTTGATCTCTTTGTGTATCATGTCATGGAAAATAGTAGTCATGGCCCTCATGTAGCTGGCCCCAACATTCTTTAACCCAAACGGCATCATCTTGTAACAATACATCCCCCACGGTGTGATAAAAGCCATTTTCTAAGTGTTTTCCTCATCCATCCATATCTGATGGTACCAAGCAAAAGAATCGACAAATGATTGCATCTCGTGCTTGACACAGTTGTCAATCAAAATATGTATGTTTGGTAAGGGGAAGTCGTCCTTTGGACTGGCCCAATTGAGGTCCCGGTAGTCGACGCATATCCTGACCTTCCCATCCTTCTTCGATACTGGCACAACATTGGCTAACCATGTTTGATACTCCACCACCCTGAGGACCTTGGCTTTGACTTTCTTGGTGACTTCTTCCTTGATTTTCAAACTAATGTCAGGCTTGAACTTCCTGAGCTTCTATTTTACTGGCGAACATGTTGGATCTGCTGGCAGTTTGTGAGCTACAATGGACGTGCTGAGACCAGTCATATCATCATACGACAAGGCGAATATGTCTTCATATTACCTTAGAAATTTTGTGTACTCTTCCTTTTCCGATGGTGACAGATGAACACTGATGCGAGTTTCCTTCACATTCTCTGTGTCCCCCAAGTTGATAACCTCAGTTTCGTCCAAGTTAGACTTAGGCCTATTCTCAAAGTTCTCAACTTCTTTAACGACCTCTTCTGGTATATCATCCTCTTCTGAGTTTATATCCGTTTGTTGCGTTGTCTTGTTGCAAGTCACAATTGTCGGCTCATCAAGATAAGTAATAGTAATGCTGTATAAATAAAGTAAATGATAGAGAAAATAATAAGAGCGAGATTCATAAGAAACTGAAATGCTTTTGATAAATTTCATAAATGTTTTGAACGTTGGAGCTCTTATTTTCGAAATTAAAAATGCGGAAAGGAAATCAACTAGCGAAAAAGTAAAAGGTAATGCATGGTGCTTTGTTAAACCTTGCTACCCCGAAGCTCTCCGGGCCCTGGTGGTTCTGACGGACCAAAAATTGAGGCGTGCTCCTCGGCTCACGGCTTGTATGGAAGAGCCTTCCTCCCCTTCCTCCTCGAAAATGACGCAACAGTCCATATTGTCATCCTCCAAGAACAAGTTCCTCATTACTTCTAATGCTTCCTCTTCTTCTAACCCATTAATGACTTCGGTTGGTTGGAAAGTCTGCTCTAGACGGGGTATCGGATGCTCCAATGGATAGTAAGGACCGCGCCAGGGTGGCGACCATTCTTTGAATTCCTTACAGGTGTACTCATATCCCAAACCAAAAGTGGTACCATGCTTCTTTATCTTGATAGGTTTGGTGATCCTCTGGAGGTTCGTGCCGAGTCCCTTGCCCAGTTCATATCCACTCCAATTCAGTATGCTTTCAATCATGTTGTCCCACTATTTATCTTTGTCCACAGCGTTTACTCACTCAATATGATGGTAAGTTTCCCCACCTATCTTTCTCTTTCCTCCAATTGCTAAAATGGTCTGGCGATTGTATATGAGTTTGCTATCGTCACCGTGGATAATTACCTATTGGTGATTCCACTCAAATTTCACTGCTTGGTTTAGGGTTGATGCTACGGCTCCGGCGGCGTGAATCTAGGGCCGTCCCAACAATGGATTGTAGGACGCTGGGATGTCTATCACTTGAAAGTCGACATCAAACCAAGTTGGTCCCATCTGCAGACACAAACTGATTTCCCCAATGGTGGACCTTTGGGAGCCGTCGAAAGCTTTTACATTGATGGCTCCATCTTTGATCTCATGCAGGCTTTTCCCTAATTTTTGGAGAGTCACCAAGGGACAAATGTTAACGCTGGACCCTCCGTCGATCAAAATCCCGGTGATGAAATAATCCTCGCATTGCACAGTGATGTGCAGCGCCTTGTTGTGTCTCAACTCTTCCGGTGGCAGCTCATCTTCGTGGAAAGTGATTTTGTGACTTTCCAATACTTTCCCCACCATGTTCGCCATTTCTCCTCCAGTTATATCATTGGGTACATATGCCTCACTCGGTATCATCATCAAGGCATTCTTGTGTGCGTCGGAGCTTTGCAGCAGAGACAGGATGGAGATCTGTGCCGATGTTTTATTCAGTTGATCAATGACTGAGTACTCTTTTGCCTGTACCTTCCTCCAAAGGTCATCAGGCCCAGTTTCGGTGGATCTTCTAGAGGCCTACTTAGTTGATTCAACCAAATGTTCCGGAGTATAAACCCTGCCAGTTCGGGTCATACCCTGTGCTGCAATTGCTTCTCCAAATTTAGTTTTCCCTTTCCTTCTTGTCTCGGCTGTGTAGTCCCAGGGGACGGTCTTTATATGGAATGGTGCTACGGCTGACATTACCACCGGGATAGGTACCATCACTTTAGGAGGTAACATAGCAGCTTCAATTGGTACAGGTGCCTTTGGAGACCCAAACTCAACCTTAATTGGTTTTGGCATTTTTGTAGAAGACGGTGTTTCAAACTCGAGTGGTACGGACATGTTCACTTCAGCATCCCCAAAGGGCTGGATCTGAACTACAATCGGATTAAGTGTGACTGTTGGTTTCTTTGGCTCTTCACCTTCAGTGATCAACCCGATCGATCCTTTGGGATCCCAGTCATTTTCTATCTCTATCATATGACAACTCCTCCTTTGTGGTCAGGCAGAGGGTTGTTGCGGACGTTCAAAGCAGGCTCCTTTTCCCTAATGATTTTGTTGTCAATCAAGTTCTGAATCTTGTCTTTCAGGGAGTGGCACTGACCAATGGAATGACCCTTCACGCCGGAATGGTATGCGCAGGTTTTGTTCGGGTTGACCCATTGGGAAGGATTTTTTGGAGTTACGGCAGGGATAAGGGTGACATAACCAGCGGCTTTGAGCCTTTCATATAGCTGGTCCATTTGTTCAGCAATGTCGGTGTACTGTTTGGGAGGTCTACGATCAAAGTTTGGCTGGGGTCTAGGGAAATTTTGGCAAGGTGATTGATAGTGAGCTAGTTGGGTATTGTAGGCTTGGTAGACGTATGCTGGTTGGGATTAGTTAGGTGATGTAGGCTGGTATGCGGGAGGTGGAGATGATTGGTAAGTAGGTAGTGGAGCTTGGTAGGATGGTGAGGGCGTTTGGTAATTTGGGATAGGTTGATATGTGAGTGGGGGTAATGGGTAGGTTTGGTATTTGACTGGGGATTTTGTTCTTTGTGCAACCATTACAACACTCACATCCCTTTTCTTGGATGCGCCACCAGACTGTAGGGCCTTGTTCGTAGCCTGCAATGCTTCAAAGTTAGTGACCATACCACTTTTCATACCTTCCTCAATCCTCTACCCTAGTTTGATGATATCAGAAAATTTTTGGCCTTCGATCAACAGCAACCTCTTGTAGTATTGTGGATCTTGAGCTCGAACAAAAAATCTATTCATTTGTTCTTCTTCTAAGGCTGGCCTGACCTTAGCGACTTCAGATCTCCAACGAGTAGCATACTCGCGGAATGTCTTCGTGGGTTTCTTCTTTAAGTTCTGGATGTAAAATACATCGGGCGCATTCTTTGTGTTGAATCTAAACCTGTCCATGAAATCAAATGCCATACCGACCCAATTTGTCCATTTCTTGGGGTCTTGGCTAATGTACCAAGATAGAGCATCCCCTTTCAGGCTTCTCATACAGAGCTTCATACGCATCTTTTCATCTCTCCCGACTCTGACCAACTTATTGCAGTATGTCCTCAAATGGACTCTGGGATCTCCTGTGCCATCAAACATTTCAAACTTGGGAGGTTTGTACCCCTCCGGAAGTTCAACATCTGGCTGGATGCAAAGGTCCTCATAATTCAGCCCCTCGATTCCTTTGTTTCATTCAACACCCTGGACTTGGCTAGTAAGTTTCTTGAGATCTGCGGCCAAGTTCTTGATAAGAGAGTCTTTTGTCATCAGACTCATGTTTGCTTGAAATGGGTTGAGTGGGGTGCGTCATAGTTTCCACATAAATGGCATTGTTGTGATGAGGGTAGGAGTGGTCATTTGTGGAATTTAGTGGTTTAGGGATGAGCAATGGGGTGTTACTTGAAGTGTGACATGTGTTGCAGTGGTGATGGTGAGCGAGTTGATTTTATGATTTCGGGATGTTTTGTGGAGGTGCGGGGTTTTGAGTGTTGGGAAAGTTGACATCTGGGGTAGTGAGGGAAAATGACAAGCTGGCCAAATTCCGGACTTGGTCTAGCTCTTCTTGAAATTTCAATAACTTTTGTTCAAGATATGAGGCACTTTCCTTGGAAACCTGAATACCCTGGGAAGTCTCTACCCTTTCAACCAAATTCTCCTTCCTGATGTTACCCAAGTCTTCCATTTTTCCTTTGTTCTTATTTTTTATAGGACTTGGAGGAGGAGAAGGTGGAGGGCCCTTGGATCTCGTAGAGTATGATGATGCCAGAGTGCAACGGACCAACCTTTGGGGAAGGGGAATAAAACAAAAAGTAAAAACAAAAAGGTAACAAGTTAGTAAGGATTATGAGGAGAAAACGTTGTAGTATTTAAACACATAGTGCAAGAGTATAAATCGTGTCCTAATTTAGGTGCCTTGTTATGCCTGAGGTAGGCCTAGCGACAAGTTGATTTGGAGAACTTATAATGCTAAATGCCTCATTTATTGATAAAAATAAGATGAATCCCAAAATGACACTAAAATAGCAGAAATAAAATGTCACTAGTGGCCGTGGGGCCTTATTACATTAGATCAAAAGAAAGACTCCTAACTACTTGGTCCCAGAAGGAACCTTCCCTAGACTCGGCATCTTTATCTCAATCGAACAGCTTCACCGGCTCACGCAGTCCTAGTAGCAAGTAAGCTCTAGCCAAGCATCCTCCTTCGCTTCCTTCAGCATCCTGGCAGTTTTCGATCCTTTGGATGAACTTCCTTTCCAATTCTACCAAACCTCGTTCCAAATACCCTAGTCGCTGGTTGGCGCTGATCGTCATATATTTCCATTCCTAGATCAACTTTTGGTGGGCTTCTTGAATTTCTCGGTGCTCATTCTCGCACTCTCGAATCCTTTTACACAATTGGTTGTACTTAACCCGCTCCTCAACCTTTTCATCGACGACCCTGTGACCTCGAGCAAACCCTGGTTGTCCCAAGCCATCATGATCATCCTCCAGCCATCCTGAGTAGTGTGGCGAACAACCAGCGTGATATCTGTCTGGTTCAATAGAATCCCTCCCTAATATGAGTTTGCAGTGCCACATGTGCTGAGCTTGGCACTTATGAGGGCTATCGTCATCCTGAAAATCGACCCTGAAATGACCCATTTCATCGACCCTTGGTATAACCTGCTTTCTTCCTGCCTGTCTCATAACTCAGAGAGGGACATAAGGATAAGTTCCTCTCAGACCAATGAGAATAAGAAATGGTTCATCCCGAGATCGGACAATGAATTCTTCAGTAGGGAACCATTCGAACATCCACTGCACTTTGACTTCTTTAAGATTTTCAAACAGCTCTACCCATCCTGTAGCATCTTCTAGTTGAGCGAACATGTTAGGCATATAGTTCATTCGCCTTGGCTGATGGAAGGCGATATGATCATCCAAGTCCCTGAGTAGGATCTCTTGAAGATATTCACCCCTTTGGAGGTGCTCCATGAGCCAAAGTTGGAGTAATAAGTTGCCACCCTCAAAATTATTGGCCCATTGCTGACATTTTCCTAGGGCTCGGTATATCTCTATGGAAATCATGGGTACTAAGCTAAAAGGCTGACCACCAATCCTTTCCATTAGAGTCTTGGTAACCATGGCTAGTCTGGTATATATCCTAACCTTCTTCATGGGAAATACTATCATCCCCAAGAAGTAGAATATGAAGACGAAGACCCTCCTGCGGATATGCCCCAATGAGGTAAAGGCGAATTCGTCTGGGTAGGTGCAATAGGACTTGCTATGGTCGTACCTCTCATAAAGATAGTCGAAAGGAATGTAAGAGTCTTTCAAACAAGTCAAGTCCGGGTTTTCTTCAGTCCCATCATCTTGAGGAAACCCCTACACGTGCGATTTTCTGCCATAACCAAACCCGGAGTCTCCCATGGAATACTAGCTAACCCTCCTATTTCTTGGAGCAAAGGGGCCATTTTAAGGTCCCCGAAGCAAAACACTGATATATCACTTTCCCAGAATAAAGTTGCAGCCTCTATGATTTTGTTGTCCGGCTGGATCTCCAAAAGAGAAGGCGAATTCCCCAAATATTTGCGGACTAGAGTTTGGTCACTGGAGTGAAGGTCTTCCCACCAGCTTAGCAACCTTGGGTGAATATTGGTTACCATGCCGAATCTGGGGACATCGTGCCTCATTTTCTGCAAAACAAAGTGTTAGACCCTTACCCCACCGGACTCGACTATTTAAACCAATAATTAGCATAAATAGCATTTAGTTCTCCAAATAAATGCATAGAACGTGGTGGTGTCCGTTTGGGTTTCAAGGTAACCTGGTGGACTTTAGACAAGGCTATCTTAATGATTCGTTATGCGGATAACATAACTTACTCGACTAGGTTTGACAATGATGCATGCACAGTTAAACAGAATAAGGTTTTTATGGAGTATTAGACAGGTACCCTTGAGCGGACAACTCAAGAGGGAAAGGCACAGAACCGTCGACTGCACTGCTAATCAACTGGTTTTACCGCAAATACACATTTTCCAAATTTATGGGGTAATAATATCAGAAGGGCGCAACCACTCATTATAAGCGTTGCTATGGTATTTGTTTGGCACGAGTGGAATATGATGTTGAAGATGCAATTACAAGAATGGAAGAAATTTTCACGTATTTGCACGTTCATAACAATAATTATAATAATTGCTTATGATTACTACAGTAGTGAAGGACAGCGGTAAAAGAGTTAAAGAAAAGAAAACAAAAAGCCAAGTCAGTTTCGAAATAGAAGAGAGATAAAGACATAAAAGCAATAAAGAGGCAACAAAGTCACAAATAACATGTTATGGTAAAAGCCTAAAGAAATCCCTAGCAGAGTCGCCATGTTGTCGAATGCCCCTTTTTCTAAAGGCGAAATTGGGTTTATGACATTTCGGAGGACAAGTATTTTCCCTTTTGGGGAATTGAGTTTTGGAGTTTGAAGAGTCGCCTCCTAATGATTGAGTGCACTAGGACACCAAAAGAGGTTTTTTGAGTTGGAAAACCAGAGTTTGGGTAAGGGCTAGAAATTATCTCGGGGGAAAGGTGTTAGGCACCCCCAAGATCCACTAGTATGGTTCCCGACCATGTTATAATTATGACTTCAAGTACAAGTAACAAATAAGAAAATAAAGACTCAAATATGATGGATTAAGTTTGTAGATAAATTAAAGTTTGAAGAAAACAGAAAGGGGGTCGAAATTTTGAGAAAAACAGCAATGAAAATCCTGAAAAATCACGGGATAAACAAATAAAGGGAAGGGGGTCCTAGGTTTACAAATAATATGGATCAACCCACACCACACCCGATAACCATTTATACACGTGGTGTTATTGTGTGGTCATCATATCCATATCTACCCTTTCCCCACCCCGTTTAGGTATTAAAGAGCGAAATAGTATCGTTACTTATTGCATGCTATTACCCATCCCAATCCTATCAGTCCTGGAGGAATTTTGGACTACTAATCCTAAGGGGAGGGAGTTTGGCTTTTCAGAGTTTTAAAAAGATAAAGGTCTCGAGCGACGATCAAAACACACAAGCAGTTAAGGGGAAACAAGTAGCAGTTAAAGGCTCAAACAGTCCTCCTCATTTAAAGAAACAGATTGTTGAGCACGACTTACAAATACTGGTTAGGCCTTTAATTAAACTTAACGTAAGAAGGGCGACTGATTTAGCATATATTTTCAGATAAGAAGTCCGAATTAGACCTGCCTGCTGTTGTAATTATTAAAGACTGGTTAATCACCTACAGGGTTTGCCTAGATGAGGCATGGAATCGAGGTATCTAACATTTACGGAAGGCATGCCGGTTTTAAGGAAAAGATTACTGATACAAAAACAAAATCTGCAGATATTAAATGACGTTTACTACTTATTTTAGACTTGTAGATGAGCTAGTCGATTCAGATTCATTTAGTTATCCCTATAGGCATGCTTTCTAAGCGTGATTGACTTAGGACGTTTTTAAGAGTGTAGGAATCCTATAGGCATGGTATCTAGAGTACATTTGTCATTATTATTATTTTTTTTAACCTATAGACTGTTTGCCTAAGGTGTGTATGCAAAAGTGTAGAAACGTATAGGCATGATTTCTAATGCAGTAATGAATGGCTTATAGGCAGGATTTCTATATATAATAATAAATTACTTATATGCATGATTTATAATGCAGTAATGAATGACTTATAGGCAAGATTTCTATACGCAATAATGAACAACTTATAGGTAGGATTTCTATATACGGATGAATGAACTTATAGGCATGATGTCTAGTATAGTAGTGAACAAATTGTGATTCAAAAGTAAACCTAAGGCATGATGTCTACCCCATATGCATAACATGAGACTCCCTCCCCCATTTTTAGTATGCACCCTGTAGTTATTACAAATTATTACAACTTGAATGAGTCCAGAATAAATAACTGAATAAAATACAACATAAATTAAAAATTCCAACCAAGGAGAGCCTAATTCAGACTCATAGTTTGACATATGGAATAAACCAACTTCCGAAGACCAGATTTTCCAAAGCCTTTCTCTTATTTGGGATATGTTAAAGTTCCAAGGAGTTTCATGAACTCCAGGCAATGCTTACACCCCAAATATCATTGTAGAATTACAGTGTAGTGTGGTAGGGCCAGCCCTCAAATGTCCAAGATCAGAGGGAACTCAAGATCCCTAGGCAAGGCTCATAGGACGGGGGCAGAACTTAGAGGCTAGGAGTAAGTGCATGTGCAATAGAGGGGAATTAGGGAAAGCAATGGCTGGGTGGTGGTCATGCCCAGCAATTAGGAGTGCCGCCACACCTTTGACCAACCTGTTAGCCAAATTTAGGGAGTTAGGATCCATTGGGGATCAAGTTCAGACCTGAGCAGCAATTTAGGTGCTGGCAGGTCATGAACCCTAACTCAAACACATAGAAGGGAGTAGGGGGTAGGGGGTTCACAATAGGAATAGGTGCAAGGAAAGGACACACATAGTTAATATTGAACATAAACAATAAAGTAAACAAGAATGTTGAAACTATAAAGTAAACACATAGAGGTGAAGCTGAAATCAAATCAGGACATACGAGTTTCAGGAGATAAGAAAAGAGAAGCAGTAGCCTTGTAAAAGCCAAAGTGCAGACAAGAAGCAAGAATACTCTAAGTATAGTGATTGTGATTTTAGTGTGCTCAATTGTGTGTGTTGTGTAAAAGAGAGTCATGTATTTATAGTGCAGAAAGTAGGCAGAAACAAGCTAAGAAATAATTTTGAAAGTTGATTGCAAATCAATTACACGAAAATCTCTCTTAATTAAGGGATTCAGATTCAAACGGGCATAACTAATTAAGGAAATAAATTAATCAAACTCTTTTTAAAGAAGTATAAGAGGGGTAACTACATAATAGTTATTTAAGGGCAAGGTTTTGACAATACACGGTTGTATAATTAAGGAAAGAGAATCAATTAATAGCCACGAAATCATAAGTCTAAATACTTAGTGTGAATGAACCCAGTCAGAACAGGTGAAGAAAAGGTTTTACTTAAGGATAATCAGTAACAATCAATTAACCCCAAAAAATATGTTGATTCAATCATAAGTTGGAAAGGTTCAACACAGACATATAAAAGAACCGTGATGCTAATCAGAAGAGTCCAGTATAAAAGAATTCAGAGTCATAAACAAAGAGGTTCAAATTCAGTACATAGGTCCAAAGTGAGTTTGAGAGAGTCCAGGTCTCCGAATAGAAGCCCAGTCTAAACACAAAACCAAACTCGCCAAAAACCTCAAATCCTAGGGTTTTAAACTTGAACCAGATGCAGAGAAGACAAATAACTGAAACAGGCTCAGAGGTCTCTTTCAGATATTATGAGAAAACAAACAGGTAAAATAGCAGGTTCGAAACAAACATAGTGCAAAAGCTGATTTGAAGCATAAAGAACATGTTTCAAGAAAAGCTTGGAACTTAAACAAGTTCAGAAGACAAAGAGGTAATATAAACTTATGGAAATAGTAGATGAAACATCCCTAGAAAGCACTCAAACAAATTCCAGAAGAAGGCAAATAAAGAACCAAGAGCTTAGTAGAAAATACAATTAAAGGAACACAGGGGTACACGAACACATAAGATAAACGTGTGAAAGCATGATATGGAAACCGCTAGAAGAAAGATCGGAGCACAATAGAAAAACATGCATAATAAGACAAATATGAGAACATAGGAGAAAAATATAAGAGGTAGAAAAGACAACAACAGAACGATAGCATAGACAGATTCACACAAAGGAAAGAAGGAAAAGAGTTAGAGAAACATTTTGAAACTTTTCAGAAACCTTAAATCGACGAAGAGTAATTTTTGAAAGCAAAATTGGGGAAAACGTTTCAAAACTCCGGTAAAGCACATATATAAAACCGATCTAAGAAAACAATTAGGGAAAAACTCGAATAGTCGAGGTTTCAGAGGAACCCTAGAATGAGAAAGGCTTGGAAAGGGTCCGATCTTGTGTCGGATGAGTTGGAACCATGCTCAAAACATCATTGTATGTCGGAGCGAAGCCAGCAAGGGCCATATAACCTTGGATCTGTAAAGATATGAACAGGTACCTTCGAGGTCAGACCTTGGACCTCTGAATACCAGGTGTTTGAGAGTAGAGGGAGATGAGTCTAAGCCATCCATGGCCTGGGAGGCCATAGATTCCGGTGAGATTGAGGTTGAAGACGGTGAGTAAAGCTTGGATTTCGAGAGAATTTGAGAGTATTTTTGGGATTTCAGGGCGGCGAGTCCGGTGAGAATGAGGGAATTAGGGTAGGTTGTTAGGTTTAATTAAGGAAGGGTGAATCCTGGCTGTTGATCTTGAGTGAACAACGGTTCAGGTTTAGACGGGTAGGTAGGCAACGGGTTGAGTCGTTTAAACGGGTTAAGTAGGATTGGGCTGGTTCGGAATTAGGCTAAAAAATTGTGTCAATTAGAGGGGATCAATTTGGCTAAAATTGAAATGGAATGGGGCTAGTATTTAAATAGCCATTTTCCCTTTTTATTTTATTAAAATAGTAAGATAATTTCTGGAAACAAATTGAAGGTACTAAATTAATTTATAATATATAATTATTAAAATAAAAATACTGGAACCCATTTAAATTCTATTAAACGTCAAAATAGGCTAAAATTGCAATTTAGTGCAATTTATCTTTAAAAAATGCCAAATCAATTAAAAATGTGCAAAAAATTACCTTAGTTATATATTAGTATAAATATGTGACTGAATGAGCAAAATGATAATTTTTGGGAATGATTTATTGATTTTATACTGTTAAAATAGGGTAATAAATTAGTTTAAAAATCTTTTAAAGACTGGAAAAATAATAAAATACTCGGTTATGCTCATATGTGAATACATATATTATTTTGAAAGTATATTTGAATAAAAAAATATATGAGAAAAATTGGGTATCAACAGCCACTTGGGATGGTTTGTTTTCTGGTGTCCCAAGCCACCAATTTATTTTAAATCCCAAATCGAGGAAAATTTGACTTTTCTTGTGAACTCTGTGAACCAGAAATTCTGAATAAGGAATTTTGTTAACCTGAGGGAACGTGTTGGGCACCCCCGGATTCCGTGGTTCTAGCACGGTCGCTTAAACTATTACAATTGACCTATTATCTAATTTTAATACATGTTTTAACCTACGATGCAATTTTAAACTTATTAACCGCTTTTAATTAATTTTAAGAAGATTTCAACCTCATCTAAAATATGCCTTTGGACCACGTCACATGAAATGCACCTGCAGTCCGAGACATAATTTATTTAACGTTGTGAGATTTGGATTTGGGTCACATGAAATGTGCACCCGAATTTAGGAAGTTAAATTATTAAAATAACGCACCTAAAGCAACTATGTGTTTTTAACTTTGCGAGGGCCATGGGAATTTGCTAAATGGCGCGCCTTGGATCCTAAGGATTTAAAATTAATTAAATGAGGGCCACGCATTTGAGATTTTATTTGGCGCGGCGCACCTCAATTTATTCTAAACGAGAGGTCTCCAAACCAAATACAAGGTACATGCACTATACCCTATTTAATGGCATACCTTGAAACTACTTAAGAGTCTGTCTAAAGCTTTAAAGAGATGGGGGATTTACTTAAATTAGGCGAATGGGCCTTAGTTGATATGGACTAGAAATCAGAAAACGGGGCAGAAGGGGCGACAAAAGGGTCCAGGTCCTATCTCTGCATATTTGGGCCCAAAATGAGCCCAATTTCAAAGCACCCGAAGCCACCACAAACGGGACTCAACATCGAGTCTCCACAGCGTATAAGTAATGATTGAATAGCAAAATATTGGAGTAACCCCAAATAACCGGTCACGAACTAGCATATGCACAACAATTTAAATCATCATTAACTGGCCTATGGACAATTGTATGAAGCTTCAACAGTGCTATGATTTCAAAAAAACAGTTAGGAGTCTAATTTTGAGGAAACTATACAGCATGTGAATTTAAATTTCCAAAGCTTTGGACTAAATTGGGATGTTGACATTCAATTCCTAATTAAAACTTACATGAACAAAACTGGTAGGATTTAAAACCATGAACTTAAACAACTAAACATGCTCGACTGTCATACAAACAACTATAAATAGCCATTGAATCATTTTCAACATAATCATGAAACATTAAATTTTTCTAACAATGATAGTTCCCCAGCCAGTAAGTTAAAGTCCAGCTTTCCATGAGTCTCAGAAAACCTTACTAAAGGGGCATTTAAAGACCATTCAGGAATATATACAAACGCAGAAAATGCTTGCATGGCTGATTATACCTACTGATCTCACACAAGAATCAGGCATACATATCCAAACTACTTATACCTACGACTATTGAATATACACAGCTTCAAATGGGTAGATGAATAGCTTAAATAACATGTAGAACTACATATCTATTACAAACTACTAAAATAGCAAGAGGAACAAAAGGATCTAAGTCCAATGCAGCATGTATTCAACCAATCTTTCAATTTACATGTTCAACAATTAACTTGCTACTCATGGGATAAGAAGGGTACCTGGGAAGTAAAAAGAACAGGAAATAGGGAGATCAGCAGCAGGCAGTCTCAAGAACAGTGGTCAGCAGCAGAGATAAACAGGAGAACCAACTTTAAACCAAAGAATGATGTGCAACAATCAACCAAAATCGACTAGAACTTCAAACCAAACCCCCTTTTTTAAAAACAAACTCAATCCATTTTTGGATCCCGGATGAATCAGAAAACATTTCAGGATTAGAAAACTTCAGAAAATTACCAAAGAAAACCAATGGAACAGTGTTTCACAAGACTTTTTTAGCCATTTTGATTTTTCAAAATTTTTTATCTCCTAATCTCTCTATATCTCTGCCTTGAAAGGCAAGATAGGGATGCCTTTATAGGCAAGGCACTAGGGCAGCACCTTAAGAATCAGCTTTCCATTTTAATTATCATTTTTGCTACTTGGTACATGAATTACTGACTTGTTGGCCAAGTAAGCCTATTTTCAGTTTCTAAGAAGCTTCCTAAAGCAGTTAACAAAAGATTCTCTAAGTATACTACCCAATTTACCCTTTGAACCTCTGAAAATTACTCTCAGCAGATCAAATGGGTCAAGTTGACCCAAATGGATTGAACCAGCCCTGGGCTTAACAAACAGGATTGTGTCCAATGTTCAATTGGGCTTTCTGATTTTTCAGGGTCCAATTGACATCAAACAAAATTCCCAGTTTGAAAGACTAACCAAAATTCCCTAAAAGAAACCCGGAACCCCTCTTTAAAAATGCAATAAAACAAAACAGAGATGAATGAGCTAATTAACAATAAGTTGACTAAACTAAGACCTAATTAACTAATGGATTTAACGAATCAAAAACTTAATATGTATAACAAACTAAAGATGATGCATAAATAGAATTCACAAAGAAAATAAAGAAAAGAGCAAAACAATGAACGAAGGAACCAACTTGAACTCAAAGGATGAATTTCCAACAAGATTATTGTAAAACTAGGTTAAAGAAAAAGAGAAGGAGGAGGGTAGTAGGATAGAAAGAAAACACAAAAAGGGAAAGGGACTCACCGGATCAACCCTTGAAACCAGCCGGAAACAAAAAAAACTTCACTAAACTTATGTCGATCCTTTGTTCTTTGTCAAGAACAAATGAATCGACATCAGTTTTGTCGAGCCTCAAATAACACCCCCTGACCTTGCATGTTAAAAGACTCACCAAAAAAATGCTTTTGAGCTTTTAAGGTTGAACTCATATTCAATATTCGACGGGTTCAAAATTGATTCGAGGGTAAAAGGATGGATATATGGGATGATGGAGGCTTTGTGGTCCGTTGGTGTGACTTTGAGGTTGTTTGGAGGTGGCGCCACCACCGGAGAAACTGTGGCAGCGCTAGGGTTTCAACTTTTGATCGGATATTCGAGGAATGGGTCAAGGGGAGTGTATGGTGTAATTTTGGGTATATTTGGCTGCCAGCCGCCACCATGGGCGATTTCCGGCGGGCGGACGGTGGTTTAGGGCGGAGTTTCTGAAGGATTAGGAAGGGTTGAGAGAGATGAGAGATGGGGGTAGGGGGGGTTGTTTGGACATTTTTATATTAAAGGGAAAATTAGTTCCCCACCCGTTGGATTTGCATGAGATGAACGGTTGAGATCAAACATTAACCAAACGGGGTCGTTTGGTTATGGGGAATGCTGGACCGGTTTCTTTTATGGATCTTGGGCCGGGTTTCTGGGTAAATTGGGCTGGTTTTGGACGGCTAATGCAGAGGTTTAATTGGGCTGGGGGAAATTTAATAATAAAGAGCCCAAAGTCAGCCTTGCTTCTTTTCTTTTTCTTTTAATTTTTTCAATTTTCCTTTTCTTTTCAAATTAAAAATAAAAAGCCTAAATTAGCTCTTAAAACTAAATTATCCTAAACAATACTAATCAATTTTAAATAATAATTATCACAAATGATTAAAAACCAAAGTTTAAAGGGAAACTACCAAAAATTCAAAACCAAAAATTAAAAAGTGTAAAAATAAACTATTTTTGTGATTTCTTCCATTTTTGTAACAATTAATTAACTAATTATCATAAAATATAAAATTGGATCCTAAATGCAAATGCAATGTATTTTTGTATTTTTAATGAATTAAATAAGTTAAACATGCACACAAATGTAAACAAAACACGAAAATTATGCAATAATTCATAAAAACCCAAATAATTAAAAGAAAAATCCTAATCTTGGAAATTCTATTGCAGTAATTTATGCGAGGCAAAAATTACGTGCTCACAATTACAACAAAAATCTAAACTATTTCTTTATTCAAAGCAATAAAAATAGGATTGTGTATCCTTGGGAAAAAAGAGATTAGGGAGTGGAGCCCTATATCTAAAATGAAATCAAATGGGAATCGGAGGCCCTAAGTTGGAAAGATTACTAGGTTATGCTGGCATCAGCTAGGGAATGGGAACCTATACTGGAAAAGACTACCAGGTTATGCTGGCATCAGCTAAGGAATGTACCCTATGTTGGAAAATATTACCAGGTTATGCTGGAAAAATCATCGGGTTATGCCGGAAAGGTCCTCGGGTTATGCCGGGAAAGTCATCAGGTTATGTCGGAAAGGGTACCCGGGTTATGCCAGGAGTCATTGGGTTATGCCGAAAAAGGTCCTCAGGTTATGCCGGAAAATTCATCGGGTTATGCCAAAAAAGGTCCTCGAGTTATGCCGGAAAGGGTCCTCGGGTTATGCCGGGAGAGTCATCAGGTTATGCCGGAAAGGTCCTCTGGTTATGTCGGGAAAGTCATCGGTTATGCTAGAAAGGTCCTCGGGTTATGCCGGGGAAGGTCATTGGGTTATGTTGGAAAGGTTCTCGGGTTATGCCGGGGAAGGTCATCGGGTTATGTCGGAAAGGTCCTCGGGTTATGCCGGGGAAGGTCATCGGGTTATGCCAGAAAGGTACTCGGGTTGTGCCGAAGAAGGTCATCGGGATATGTTGGAAAGGTCCTTGGGTTATGCCGGGGATGGTCATAGGGTTATTCCGGAAAGGTCCTCGGGTTATGCCAGGGATGGTCATCGGGTTATGCCAGAAAAGGTCCTCGGGTTATGTTGGGAGAGTCATCGAGTTTTGCCGAAAAGATCCTCGAGTTATGTCGGAGAAGATCATCGAGTTACGACAAAAAGGCCATCGGGTTATCCGGGGAAGATCATCGGGTTATGTCGGAAAGGTCATCGGGTTATGTCGGGGATCAACTAGCGAGTGGGACCCTATATTGGAAAGATTACCAGGTTATGCTGGCATCGACTAGGAAATGGGACCCTATGTTGGAAAAACGTAACTAGAGATTGGAGACCCTATGTTACCATGGTTTCGAATTTTTCTTCTTCTTTCTTTTCATTTTACTTTTAGAACTTTATCCAGGAGAATGCATGAAGAGTTTGAAAGGGACTTCCCTTTTTGGGTTAACGTCTGCTGCAGGACCATTCTTGTCTCCAAGTACCTTGCTTTTATTGCACCTGCTTCTTGCGAGGTTGTTTTGGATTGTACCTATTTTCCTGTGTCCAAATCAAAGAATAATTTGTCTGTTTGAAATGTTGGTTAGTTTCGTGGCCTTGATTATTTCAATCGCTTGCTCTTAGCATAGCTCTTTCAATAAACATCACCATTACTTGCTGGCTTTCTGGAAGTTGGTTTCATTTCTAAACCCGGAGATCTTGATTTTCCCCAAATTCCCCATGATGATTGACCTGTATAGGGCTTGGCCTTTTCCATCCTATTTTTCTTTTATGGGCACTTGACTTTGACTTCCTTTCTTTTCAAGAGTTTTTTTTACTCTGGAGCATCGGCCTTTATTGCCAGTCGAGGTCGATTTGGTGCACCTGCTGAGGCTGGGTGCTTTTCTTGAATTTTAGCTTTTGCCAAACAAAACCCTATAAAACCAATCTTGCCATCTTTTCTTTGTATTAGTTTCTGATGAGAATTATACCAAGAGGGGTTCAAAGAAAAGTAAACAACGGACATGATAATGAATTTAAGTGAGAAGTGTCTCTTTCGGGGAAAAGAAAGAAGGACTAATCTAGAGTGCATGAAGACTTCAATAGACATCAATGCTTTGTGGACTGGATACTCAATTTGTGCAAACCGAGAAACCTTACCAGGACTCTCTATCAGTGGCAATAGTTCTAAGGGATCCCTTTTTCGGTTAGTGGCACCCTTTGTGGGTTTTCACCAACTAACCTCTCTCACTTCTCTTCTCACCTTCGTCTTATAGTTCTCTTTGCGAGTTTTCACTAACAAGACTCTCTTTTTCAATTTCTATGCACACTATCGTCTCATGGTGCCCGTGTGGGTTTTCACCGATAAGACTCTTTCATTTTATTTCTCTTATTTCATTGTATTATATCTTAGTAGCCACATCCCCAATTTTGAACATCTTTACCGATTGATCAGAAGGACTTTGAACAAGATTTAGGGTAAAAAGAATTTGGATTGAATTACAACTTTGGAACCTTTCAGGCGAATCATCGCTGAACCATTATAAATTCTGCCCCAGTTTCAACTTTTGGAGAAATGTGGATTTATGTTTTGGTGTGGCTGAACCCCAGAGAGAGGATTTCTACGTATCCTTTTGGAATCAAGTCGAACATAGTTCAGGAAAACTTGTTTGATTTTTTTTGTTATTTTATTTTTGTTGTTTTTTAATTTTTTTTACAAAGTTTTCGGGTTCCAAAGAGGGTGATCAAAGAAAGGTAACTATCTCAAAGGGTTAGAAAAGGGTTAAAAGTGTTTGGGTATCGAGAATGAAAGCCTTAGTCATCCCAATCAGAATGTGCATGTATGGAATAAGGTTGATATCTCGGGTCACCTTGAGCTTGTCAGATAATCAAATCAGAATCTCCCTTTATTAACAATTCTTCCACATCCAAGTCAACTGCCATGTTCATGCACATAATGCAGGCTATATACTCGGTAGTGTTGTTCATACAAAAAAAACAAAGTTGGGTTGTGGCCAGATAGTGCTAACCAGTGGGCGAAACCAAAATTGCCCCAATCCCGACAACTTCCGCATTCACAACTCCGTCGAAGAATATTTTTCAAGCATTCGTGTCTTCTGAAATTACCTCAACTGAACTTATCTCCTCGTCTATAAAGTAAGTACTCAAGGGTTGATATTCATCGTCAATTGGATTCTCGTCTAGGTGATCCTCCAAGGCTTGAGCCTTCATCATCATACGGGTGACATAGACTATGTCAAACTCGGTGAGCAGGATTTTCTATTTTGCTAACCTTCCCGTGGGCATCAATTTTTGGAATATGTACTTCACGGAGTCCAGCCTGGTTATGAGATAAGTGGTATAATACAACAAGTAATGCCTAAGCTTTTGAGCGACCCAGGTTAAGGCGCAGCAAGTTCTTTCCAACAAAGTGTACTTGGCTTCATAACTATTGAACTTCTTGCTCAAATAGTATATGGCTTGTTCTCTCTTCCCGGTCTCATCATGCTTCCCGAGAACACATCTAAAGGAATTCTCCAACACCGTCAAGTATTCAACTTCAAGTCATACATATGCAGTCTCTTAAAGAACTTTCTCAAATCTCGCACATGGTCATCCCGCGTCTTGGATTTAAGGATCATATCATCCATATACACCTCAATTTCCTAGTGCATCATGTCGTGAAAGATAGCAGTCATAGCCCTCATGTAAGTTGCCCCGACATTCTTCAAACAAAATGGCATGACCCTGTAACAGTAAGTACCCCAAGGTGTGGTGAAAGTCATCTTTTCTGCATCTTCTTCATCCATTAGAACCTGATGATACCCAGCATAACAATCCACGAAAGACTATATTTAATGTTTGGCACAGTTGTCAACAAGGATATGGATGTTTGGTAATTGAAAGTTGTCCTTGGGGATTGCTTTGTTCAAGACCCGATAATCAACAGAAACTCGGCTTTTCACATCTTTCTTTGGAACTGGGACCACATTTAGCCAACCATGTGGTGTATCGTACCACTCGGATCACACCCGCTTTCAACTGTTTGGTGAGTTTCTCTTTGATTTTGTCATTGATGTCTATTTTAAACTTTCTCTGTTTTTGTTGGACAGGGGGATAATCGGGGTAAGTTGGCAATTTGTGCACCACTAAATAAACACTCAATCATGGCATATCGTCATAGGACCAGGCAAACACGTCTTTGAATTCAAACAAAAGTTGGATCAGTGCATCTCTAGTTCTTTCATTAGTGTGAATGCTTATCATGGTTTCCTAGACCTCTTCTAAACTTCCCAAATTAACTGGCTCAGTTTCATTTAAGTTTGGCTTAGGCTTATTCTCAAATTGTACCAGTTCTCAGTTTATTTCCTTAAAAGCCTCATCTTCAATATATTATAGTTCTTGATTCATTATTTCACAGTCAGACAGCGTGTTAGGATCTGGGCATGAAGTCCGCAAGCATTTCATGTTATTTAAGTCTGCATTATTACAACTGAAAAGAGAGATAACAAAAATAACAAAAAAATAGAAAAAATAAAGAAAGATATTCATAGACGATGAAATATTGATTTCATTTCATTGAATTTGAAGATATGAGGGTTTACATTGGAATTTAAAAGACAATAAACTAAAAACATTCGAGCTACACCCTGAAATAACTCAGAATGTAGAAACGATATCAAGTCTAAACTATCGGGATTCCCTTCTGACTGGGAATGGAGTAGACTTCCAATTATGAAGCTTGGCATTTGGCCACAAATATTTCACCTCAGCGGTGCTCGAGCCTTCACCCGGCTGGACCATATGAGCCTCATATAACATTTGCATCATCTCTCCACAAATGTCCTCAATTTCCTCGGCCGTAAAGGCCTTATCTTCTTCCTCTATATATCTAGGCTTGAAAAATGTTTTGGAGAGATACGGGACCGGCTAAGTCAGGACCCAACCATTCTTCTTACGCTTATTAGCTCATGTTACATCAGATTATGTGGCTTGTAAACCTATACTAAAGAATTTCTCTCTGGCAGTTAGAGTGATGGGCTCCATGATACCTTGCAAAGATACTTCGATCCCCTTCCCAGGCTTGTACCCATGCTTGATTATTTTAGTGGCGACCATAATTGATGCGTTTGACAAAAAATGTTGAGGACACGGGGTTCCTTCCTCACACTGCTCTACGACCACAATCTCAAAAGCTTGGTAGACTATGTGCTCGCTACCTTTCTTAACCTCCAGACATGGAACTGACGGGTCCCTATAGATTGATTGCTCATCTTCTCCATGGACCACAATTTCTTGGTCTTCGTGTTCAAACTTAATCATTTGGTGAAGGGTAGAATGTACGGCTCTTGCAGCATGGATCCAAGGCCTTCCTAGGAGAAAATTGTAGGAGGTGTCCATATCCAAAACCTGAAATGTCACTTCAAAATCCACGAGGCTGATGGTTAGGATAAAATTAATCTCCCTTGTGGTGTCCCTCTTGACACCGTCAAAATAACATACACAAACATTGTTGGGTCTAATCCTTTCAGTCACAATTTCAATTCTTTATAAGGCCGAGAAAGGGCAAATATCAACCCCAGATCCTCCATCTAACATAACTCTTTTCACGTAGTATCCTTTATATTTAACGGTCAAATGGAGGGCTTTGTTGTGGGCTGCCTCTTCCGGAAGTAAATCATTTTGGCTGAATGAGATCCAGTTGACTTCAAAAAATAAATCTGCCATTATTTCCAATTGCTCAACTGTGGTCTCGCAGATGTGTGGTAGCAATATCCTAATCCGGTGATTAGATCAGATTTGTGGCATGCTTTGTCAAGCGCTGAATTGCGTTGGATAATTTGTTTTAGGGCAGAGCGCTTCATACAAATGTAATCTAATGCGACGAAAATAGCTTGCCTAATGTAACTAATTTATGGGATGGTTATGGACTGAAACTTTTTGTCAATGATGGTCATGGTTCGACTTGCCAGCAACTTTGGATGGGAAGATACAAAGGCTTGCTTTAGATTGATGTCACCACCGATCTCGAAGTATTCGTCGCCATTTTTTGAAAATGACTATCAATGTCATTTATGTCGAATGAAACACACTTCATATCGAAGAGTTGTCTTCGCATTTTCTACTGTCTTTGGCCAGTATCTCTGCAGAAAACTTCATGTAGGATTCTGATGTTGAAGGTAAAATCTTGTAAAGTAAGAAAAGTATTTTTGTCTTGAATTCCAAGTGAGTTCCACCAGTCTTCGTATCTATGGTTTAATTTTCTTTCTTGGAGTCTCTTGCTCTGTTCCTTATACTGTGGTATAAGAGCCAGCCCATCCTTTAGGAGGGAGGAATAGTTTACTAAATATGTCTGAGTCATTTTCATCATCATCATCCTCTTCCCTTGCAAAAATGAATATGTCCCCTACTCTATATAAAACCTTGTCCAAAAAATATGATTACCTCTATGAAGTAGATATCCTACCCGACGAACAAAAAGTATCTTCCACTGAACTACCTCTCATAAGCCCTTACTCAGCCTTTGCCAAAAAATCTTTTGCACCCTGGATCAAAATTCGTTCTTTAGTCCAACATAGACCAAAAGGAGTTAAAGAATATGTTGTTGCCTCAAAACTTGACCAGTATCCTATTCTTGCCACTCGAGATGAACAATTTATCACCCTTCAAATACCAGATGATTTTCCCAGACAATGGAGAGATCATGATTTTACCCATATCCATTTTGGTGCTATCCGAATCGCTTTAACATATCATGGAAGAAAAGGTCAACCTGCTGTAGCTCAACTTTCTCTTCTAGATACAAGATATTTGGAGTACCAACATGCAAATTTGGGTACTGCCGAAGTTACCCTAAACGTCGGAACTGTCTTCATAACTATCTTTCCAAATTTCAACATGTCCCTTTATGACCCGTACCTAACCGAAGCCCTAAAAATCGAAGTCCAAATCCAGGGAGCCCCACAAGCCAAAGACTCCATCCAAGCTACCCTTCACCACCAAATGGCATGGCAAGTCCAAAATCATGCCATGGATCTTTGCCTACCTGGAGGAGAAAATGCTTTACTCTTAAATATTTATGCTACCAAAGGAAACACCATGTGCACCCAAATACCCAAACAGATTTCCAGAGATGAACTTGTCAAAATCCTTCCTGATTCCTGGATCACAAATTATGAGAAGGTAACAGAATCGAAGGAATCTCTGCAATCTGGTGAACCTATTTTTACCAAAAGAAGTGACAAAACTGTTTGTATAAGCTTTGACAATTCCCATATCATAAAACCCAATTAAACCATCTTTTCTTGACAAATGATTCAACCCAAAGATACAATAGAAACATAACCAGAACCTGAAGGAGAATTCTTCTGGAATATACAAAGCATCATGGAAGAACATGACTGGTGCCAATATTTTGACAAAGAAGGAAAATGAATGTGGTGGTTCAAATTCTCCTTCACTGGACACTGCCCATGGGATCTCAATTGCACCTGCCAAGACTATTTAGAAGATCCAGTTGGAGAATATGATGAACATCACCAGCGCAAACCAAAACCCAAGAAAAAGGGAAAAATTACTGAAAGACAATTTCAGGCCAAATATGAAAGTAAAGATCCTTCAATTGGCTCATTAAGATGTCCAGGTAAATATAAATTTCTTGTCAGTTACAAACCCCCAAGAATGGCCAAAACTACCAGAAAAATTCACCCCTAGCTGGGAGGATAGTGCAACCATGCCCAAATCCAAACCAACATCACCTCATACCCCAGAATCCAAAAATCCACCTGAACCTAAAACTCCATCAACTCAAAGGTCTGCATATCCACAAAATATTCATGTTGAGCCCTTCAAGTTCCAGCCACTCCCAAGATTTTCCTCCACTTCAACCTTTTGAAAAAGAGGGCATTAGCCATGCTCCAAAAATCCCCAAGAAAAACATAGTACTACCGTCTGGAGAAAAAAACCCCAACAAGTGATATTGAAGCAACAATGAACTGGCAATCAGAAAATTCCATTTGCCAGAACAAAGTGCTCAACAATATTGGCAACACCTTCAAAAATGTAGCCCATGCACAAAACAAGTTAATGAGAAAAGTTGAAACAATTGAGAAAAATGTGGAGCAGACATCGTCTTAGCATGCAGGACTAATCAAAGCCTTGGAACTAAGGTTGGCAAATTTACAATATGAGATTTGTCCGCCAGAAACTTCACTTTTCCAATTTTTCCAACAACAACAAAAGGAGATGATTTCCATAAAAGAACAAATTAAACTTTTGAGAAATGAGCACTTTGAGCCGCAAAAAACCCCAGTTTTTCCTTCAAAACCTACCTTCTTCCCTATGTCTCCACAAGCATATTCCCCGCCTAAATTGGACTACACCTTTTCTACCTTTCCATCTACCTCACAAAATCCAATCTCTTTCACCCAACCAGCAAAAGAAGAACATGATTTTGATATTACAAAAAATGGTTTGGGAGAGGAAAGATGCCCTTGCAGCACAGAAACAAACCAAGAAAAGGCGAGACCAAGAAGAAAGTTCAAAAAGATCGAACCCCGAAAATCTAATGATTTTTTACCAGAAGGCTCCGGACCTCTATGTCTCTCAGCCAAGATACATATCAGAAGAAGATACTCCATGGTCAGAATCTCTAAATTGATCAGAAGATGCAACTATGGAAGATAGCTCTCAATCAAGCAATGAATCCACATCGAACTCTTCCGAAGAAGATGATCCCCCAATATTGTAATCTAGCAAAGAGACCCAGAAATATCTGAAGTAGATGAGGAACAAGAAGGCATGATGGATAAACCAATACTAGAAAGGAGATATGAGACCATGGCATCAAAACCAGGTAGAACTGGTTTCCACACTTTCACCTTAGATGATGTCAAGGTTTCAAAATGGCGTCAGTGGATTCAAGACTTCTATACTTGGATGGTGACCAAAGATTTGGTGGAACGAGAAAAGTATATCATCCTTTCAGAACTCACTTCACGGTTCTCAGGAATCCTCAGAGACTGGTGGAATGCGCTTGGAATTCAAGACAAAAATACTTTTCTTACTTCCAAAGATTTTGCCTTCAACTTCAGAATCCTACATGAAGTTTTCTGCGGAGATACTGGCCAAATGTAGGAGAAAATGTGAAGACAACTTTTCGAGATGAAGTGTGTGTCATTCAACAAAAATGACATTGATAGATATTTTCAAAAAATAGCGAAGATATACTTCGAGATCGGTGGTGACATCAATCTAAAGCAAGCCTTTGTATTATCCCTTCCAAAGTTGCTGGCAAGCCGAACCATGACCATTATTGAGGAAAAGTTTCAATCCATAACAATTCCATAAATTGGTTACATCAGGCAAGCTATTTTTGTCACATTGGGTGATATTTGTACGAAGCGCTCTGCCCTAAAACAAATTATCCAACACAATCCATCGCTTGACAAAGCATGCTGCAAATATGATCTAATCACCGGAGCAGGATGTTCCTGCCACACATCTAGGCGACGGAGAGAATTCAGGAGGTTCAAATGGCCAAGAATTTTAGACGAGAAACCAAGGTCCAAGATGCACAAAATATTTCAGACGAAGAAGGCCAGGAAATTTTCACAAGAAAAATAGATGTTTTATTTGTCATAAGATTGGACAATTTGCTAAGAATTGTCCACAATCAAGAAGATCTGTCAAACTCATTGAAGAGATTGAATATTACACTGACATACATCTCGAAAAGGAGGAAGACCTTGAATCCATATTCTCTATGGATGATGAACCTGATGAAGAAACTTTATTCTCTCTTGATATCTATGAAGATCAAGGCAATTATCATTACCAAATTTCAGAAGCAATGATTGAAGCCCGAGAAGAGATCAATGCTCTCGCAATCGTTCCTCAAGTAGAACTCAAAGTCTATTCATCCAAGTGGGATAAACCAACTCGAGTTATTGCTTTCATCGACACCGGAGCTGCTTCCTCACTTATAAATCATGTTGTTCTCCCTAAAGATCAATGGGTACCGCATTTTAAGTATTTCAACACTGCATCAAATGCAATCTTGACCACAACTGTCATTACAAAGCACCCGATCACAATTAAGTTCTTTCCAGGATTAAAGTATAGAACTAAGCTGCTAGGATCTGATGTATCAGGAAAGGATCTTATTTGGATTCGACATTTACAGGCAGCTTAGAGATCAACTCTAGATCAAGGCTAACGGGATAGCTTTTAAAAAGCAGTTCAGACCTTATTCTGAGATTCCAAGGCTATTCCGAATCACCAATGATGAACAAATCAAAGATATTGATCAAAACCTCATTGAACAATCATGTGCCGAATCCCACAAGGATTTCATAAAGAAAGGGAAATGCCCATTATGGAAAAACGAAGAGTTTTTTATCAAGCTCCCTTTCAAGAAAAATGAAAATATCATCCGACAAAAGCCAGTGATTCAGGGATGAATCTAGATCATCTTCAGATTGCAAAGAAAGAATGTGAAGAACTTTTGGAATTTGATCCGATAGAGCCATCATATTCACAATGGGCATGCGAAGCATTTTATGTCAACAAAAGAGCTGAGCAGACAAGAGGAAAACTCAGGTTAGTCATCAACGACCAGCCACTTAACCATTTCCTCCAAGATGATAAGTTCCCTATCCCAAATAAACTCACCCTTTTTTCCCACTTACCCAAGGCCAAATATTTTTCCAAGTTTGATTTAAAGTTAGGATTTTGGCAATTGGGAATCCACCCTAAAGAAAGACCCAAAAGGGGATTTTGCGTCCCCAATCATCACTTCCAATGGAAAGTCATGCCCTTCGGGTTGAAAACTACACCTTCCTTGTTCCAAAAATCCATGATAAAAATATTCCAACCCATCTTCCATACCTCGTTAGTTTACATTGATGACATCATGTTATTTAGTTATACACTGGAGGAACATATCAACTTGCTTCGTCAATTTGAGGCATTGGTAACACAGTACAGAATCATCCTCTCAGCAAAAAAGATGGTTCTTACTCAAAAGGAGATTGATTTTCTTGGAATGCATTTTGTCCAAGGTGAATATAGTCCAGGACCACATATATGTCAAGAATTACTCAAATTTCCGGATACCAACTTCACAACAAAGCATATCCAACAATTCTTAGGCATAATAAATTATGTGAGAGATTTCATCCCAAATATCTCTACATACATTTCTCCACTTACAGAGATGCTCAAGAAAAATGCTCCACCATGGGGAAAGAAACAAGATGAAGCAGTGAAGGAAATAAAGGAGATTTCTGAAAATGTCAAGTCTCTCTACATCCCTTCAGACGGTAAGAAGATATTGTAAACTGATGCCAGCAATGAATATTGGAGTGTTGTTCTATTTGAAGAAAAAGATGGCCAGAGGAAAATATGTGGATACTACAGTGGAAAGTTCAAAGATGCCGAGCAACTTTCAAGGAAATTCTTGCAGTAAAGAATGGAATCAAGAAATTCAATTTCTTCCTTATTCATACAGAATTTCTGATAGAAATGGATATGAAGGTCTTCCCGAAGATGATTCAACTAAATGCAAAAATTATTCCCAATCTTCAGATTTTCAAGTGGGCTCAATGGTTCTCTCCATATAAGTTTCAAGCCAGGCACCTAAAAGGAAAGGATAATATTCTCGCAGATTTTCTATCCCGACCGAAAGAATTCTCAAAGAGATTTTCCCCAGCAAAACTGAAGTCAAAGCAAAAGTTAATCAGTCACTTCTTCACGATTTCAAGTTTACCAAGAACAAGTTCATCAAAGCCAACTGATCATCCACTGGAATTGTTCAACCTCATGGATCCTTTTGATCCGTCAATAATTATGAAAAAAGAACTCATTATGAGCTCTAGGTTTTTCGACAACATGGAGGATCCATTCTCAAGCCATATGGGGTCAATCCAGAATATCCATTCTGCCATATATTTATAGCTCAAGCCAAGGATTTTCCACATGAACAATTATGGTTTTTCTGGTACCTATGCCATCAGTATTATATTTTCGTGGAATTCAAATGCAACGTCTTCAAGGATTTTGATAACATTGCACAAGCTCTTAAAATATTTTTGCTATGGTTCAAACCTAGAAGATACTGGATGAAATGTTTCAGTGATTCCTACACTGCAAAGGTATTTATGTTTCATAGGCCAGTAAAGATTATTAATAGAAAAGTCCAGGCGCAAGCAAAGGCATCATTTTGGTGGAAATTTTCCATGTCCATTTTATCAATGGAAGAAAAATATAGCGAGGCACAAAGAATACTTTTCCAGCTAAATAGGTGCATTCCGAACGAGATATGGCCAAAGGATTGGGCAAGCTGGAATTATACAAGCAATCATCCTCACTGGGAAAGAGTCCGGGCAGTAGCAAAAGAATATCAAACCCCATACGAAGTCATCCGAGAATAGATCACTCAAGACATTTCCAGATTAAGGTTGCAAATTACATCTCTCAATCCAAAAGAGAAAGAGCACAGCGAAGAAGGACCGTTAAATTCCAGGTGTTACTACACATGGTCTTTGAAAAGATGCCTAGAATACAACCCTAGAATCAATAAAGAATAATTACCTAAATCCCTGCTAATCCCGCCATAATCCTAGATTAGCCACCAAAAAACCCTCAAAAATATCCTACCCACGCCAAGACAAATTTCCACATATTTCCACATTATCCGGGCCCCACTTCAACTTGTTTTCACATGCTTCCACATGCTTCATCACATGCAACACCATACTTTCACATGGTGTCACATGCTCCCACATACTTTCACATGCTACACCATGTATATTTCACCCCTTTCACATGTTTTCAGGTGTTTTTTAGTCGTTTTGCCTAAAGTCCTTCACATGCTTAGAAGGACCCACTTGTAAGATAGGTTTGCCATGTAAGATAGGTTTATTTTATCATGTAAGTTTGTCTTGTAATAACCTCCTAGCCCTATATAAAGGATGCCTTGTAATAGTCGTAGGATCATCTTGCAATCATGTTGTAAACTTTGTAAATCTTTTGTGATATACTACATATGAGTACTTTCTAAATTTCTCTCTTGTTCTTTCTTTCGAATGGATGGAAAGGACAGTCCATGTATGAAAATAGAGTGAGAATACTCTAACAAAGTTAGCTTATTGTAGTACAAAAGTTTTCTGAGTTATAAACGGTTAACGTTGGTTATAGTACAAACATTTTATGAGCTGTGCAGCTTGGCAAGCCGTCCATTATGGGTTGTTGAAGCCAGTCCCTTTGTAGGAAAACATTTGCGACTATAAACAAATTAACTGTTTGTGTAGCTTGGAAAGTCGTTCCTTATGGGTTGTTAAAGCCAACCCCTTTTGTAAGGAAACTTTCGTATCTATGGTTTAGTTTGCTTTCTTGGAGTCTCTTGCTCATTTCCTTATACTATGGTATCAAAGCTAGCCCATCCTTTCGGAGGGAGGTACAGTTTACTAAATATGTCCGAATCATTTCCATCATCCTCTTCCCTTGCAAAAATGAACATGTCCCCTACTCAATATAAAACCTTGTCCAAAAAATATGATTACCTCTATGAAGTAGATATCCTACCCGACGAACAAAAAGTATCTTCCGCTGAACGACCTCTCATAAACCCTTACCCAGCCTTTGCCAAAAAACTATTGCACCCTGGACCCAAATTCGTTCCTTAGTCCAACACAGACCAAAAGGAGTTAAAGAATATGTTGATGCCTCAAAACTTGACTAGCATCATAGTACTACCACTCGAGAGGAACAATTTATCACCCTTCAAAATACCAGATGATTTTCCCAGACAATGGAGAGATCATGGTTTTACCCATATCCATTTTGGTGCCATCCAAATCTCTTTAACATATCACGGAAGAAAAGGTCAACCTATTGTAGCTCAAATTTCTCTTCTAGATACAAGATATTTGTAGTACCAACATGCAAATTTGGGTACTGCCAAAGTTACCCTCAACGCTGGAGCAGTCTTCATAACTATCTTTCTAAATTTCAATGTCCCTTTATGACCCATACCTAACCGAAACCCTAAAAATCCAAGTCCAAATATAGGGAGCCCCACAAGCCAAAGACTCCATCCAAGCTACCTTTCACCACCAAATGGCGTGGCGAGTCCAAAATCATGCCATGGACATTTGCCTACCCGGAGGAGAAAATGCCTTACTCTTAAATATTGATGCTACTAAAGGAAACACCAAGTGCACCCAAATACCCAGACAGATTTCCAGAGATGAACTTTTCAAAACCCTTCCTGATTCATGGATCACAAATTACGAGAAGCTAAGAGAATCGGAGGAATCTCTGCAATCTGGTGAACCAACTTTTACCAAAAGAAGTTAAAAAACCCGTTTGTATAAGCTTTGACCATTCCCATCTCAAAAAACTCAATAAAACCATCTTTTCTTGCCAAACGATTCAACCCAATGATACAACAGATACATACCCAGAACCTGATGGAGAATTTTTCTAAAATATACAAAGCATCATGGAAGAACATGACTGGTGCCAATATTTTGACAAAGAAGGAAAACGAATGTGGTGGTTCAAATGCCCCTTCACTGGACACTGCCCATGGGATCTCAGTTGCACCTGCCAAGACTGTTTAGAAGATCCAGTTGGAGAATATGATAAACATCACCAGCGCAAACTAAAACCCAAGAAAAAAAGAAAAACTACTGAAAGACAATTTCAGGCCAAATATGAAAGTAAAGATTCTTCAATTGGCCCATTAAGACGTCCAGGTAAATATGAATTTCTTGTCAGTTACAAACCCCCAAGAATGGACAAAACTACTAGAAAAATTCACCCCTAGCTGGGAGGATAGTGAAACCATGCCCAAATCCAAACCAACCTCACCTCATACCCCAGAATCCAAAAAGCCACCTGAACCTAAAACAACATCAACTCAAAGGTCCGCATATCCACAAATATTCATGTTGAGCCCTTCAAGTTCCAGCCACTCCCAAGATTTTCCTCCACTTCAACCTTTTAAAAACGAGGGTATCAACCGTGCTCCAAAAATCCACAAGAAAAACATAGTACTACCGTCTGGAGAAAAACCCCCAACAAGTGACATTGAAGCAAAAATGAACTGGCGATTAGAAAATTCCATCAGCCAGAAAATATTGGCAACACCATCAAAAACGTGGCCCATGCATAAAACAAGTTAATGAGCAAAGGGGAAACAATTGAGAAAAAGGTGGAGCAGACATCGTCTCAGCATGCAGGACTAATCAAAGCCTTGGAACTAAGGTTGGAAAATTTACAATATAAGATTTGTCCGTCGGGAACTTCACTTTTCCAATTTTTCCAACAACAACAAAAGGAGACGATTTCCATCAAAGAACAAATTCAACTTTTGAGAAATGATTACTTTGAGCCGAAAAAAACCCCAGTTTTCCCTTCAAAACCTACCTTCTTCCCTATGACTCCACAAGCATATTCCTACCTAAATTGGACTACACCTTTTCTACCTTTCCATATACCTTACAAAATCCAATCTCTTTCACCCAACCAGCAAAAGAAGAACATGATTTTGATATCGCAAAAATGGTTTGGGAGAGGAAAGATGCCCTTGCAGCACAGAAACAAACCAAGAAAAGGCGAGACCAAGAAGAAAGTTCAAAAAGATCGAACCCCAGCACTTTCTGATACTCACTCGAACTTATCAATAGAGACAAAAAAAGACCTTGGAGGGATACTTCCGGAGTTGGTCAATTACATCGTACTCTGAGGTTTTCATCTTTCGGAAGAAATCTATTTACCGTGAAAATGGTAACAATAATTAAATTTATAAATGTGATTCTAAAAATATGTTATCTATTCCCGATCTAGTTTGAAAGGGTGATTAGTGCTAGGCATGGAGTAAAATAGTAAAGATCTAGCTAGCCAAAATGATAACCAAACCTGTTGGGGACATTCCCGAGCTTAGAACAAGCCAGTAGGTACCTCGGGGCTAGGCCTCGAGCCTACCACAGGCCTATCGAAGGTAACCTTATCGAGGGTAGTCGGGAAGGGGATAACAAATAAATTTATGTATACAAGTCTTTATACCGTCAATATTGAGCTAAATGATGAAGAACAAATGAAGAACAGTAAAATGCTAAGGCGACCTTGGGGTCGAAGAACACTGATAACTTAGAAGAAACAGAGAGAGAGAGAGAGAGATTATTGCTTATTGGAGAAGTGGAGCAACATCAGTTACTTACAAGGTAGGGTGAGTCCCCCTTATATAGGCGAGGGGACTCGGTATAGTACATGTATATTAATTGTAAGAGTACAAAGATGGGACGACTTGATGCAAGACCTCATAGTAGGCTCTAGATAGGCCGGATCTGTCAGATCTGGCCATGTGCCCAGGGGACTTCCTCTTTTATCCTGACTTCAAGCCTTGCTTCCTTCGATTTGGACCTCGACGAGCCTTGAGGCCAACAACGATCGTGGCTTTCCATTCTCGGGGTCTGGAAGAAATCTTCCAAAATGTCTTGATAGCAAAAAAAATCAACTCTTCTATTTTTACCGCATACAGATAGTCTCTGCATTTCTCATGACGAAGTGATGGGAAACGATTCTGACACTCGACTTCTCGAGCTTTTTTTGACGACACTATCCTAGAAATTCGAATTGCGTTGTAATCTTCAGTGAAAAATGGCGTGTCTCCTAGGTCTCTATTCGATGTCCTATCATTTTCGCTCCTCGAGGTGGTAGTACTATCGTCGGGTCATTTATTCAAGGAAGTAGTAATTACCTCCACCGATCCATCTTCCAGAGCCTCGATGACCATGTTGTTATTTTCCTATAAATGAGGGCATTTTGTGGCATTGTATCCTCCATCACAATACTTCTGCTGGTATTCTTTGCTTCTTCCTTCACATCATATTCTTTTACCTTTAATTATCATGACGGAGGCTTTTCATCTCAGGGCTGTTTGGAGAAGTTCCTCCAGGCCACGTGGAGGCCTTCTACCGAGGCCTCCCTTAGTGGAACACAAACATGTTGTTTCAATATTGATGTGGTTGACAAGATGTAGGCCGTTACTACTACTGTTGGCCCGATATGGCGATGGATGGAGATTTGCTTTTACCTTTGCATAGATAGCCGTTTGGATTATGCACTGATACGCTCAAATTACAGTTTAATAATTCGTGTAAGGTGGTTGATGTCAAATATAATAACCCAACAAGGTTGGGGTCGAATCCCACAGGGAATAGATGTGAAAAGGTTACTTGAATCAGTGTGTTGCCCGACTGAAATCGTAATTCTATTCGGTTAATAGTAACAGGAGTGTAGAGTAGTAGTAACAAGAGTATGAACAGAAGTTGTTTTGGAATGATAACTAATT
>MU727404.1:0-51817 GCA_026770625.1 Nicotiana glauca
CGTTTTGAAATGTTATATTCTGCCCAGATATTTCCTTCAGTGCGATCGCAGGAGTGGCTACGCGATCGCGTAGAATAAATTTCGAGCCTTGGGAGACTGCTCTATGCGATCGCAGAAGGGACGTCGCGATCGCGGAGGAGTAAAAGTTAAAGCAATGCGATCGCAGGAGGCATTACGCGATCGCATAGAAGGAAAACAGGCCCCTCAGAATTTACACTACGCGATCGCATGGTTGGGCATGCGATCGCAGAGGGTTAAAATATGCAGCAGAAACAGCAGAAAACCTGCAACTCTTTTTCAACACAAAGTGTCCCGTTGGGCATCCGGAGGCCCCCGGGACCCCAACCAAACCTACGGACATATCTTATAACATCATTCAAACTTGTTCAAATCCTTAAATCACCTAAAACAACGCCAGAAACACGAATTACTCAATGATTAGAACTTAAGAACTTCAAAATTTAACCAAACTCGCTTTCGCTTCAAAGCCTAACCAAAACACGTCCGATTGGCCTAAAAATTTGCACGCACGCCCAAAATGACATGACGAATCTACAGCAACTTCCGGAATCCCAAACCGACCCTCGGATCAAAAATTCACTATCGGACTGGAACTTCAAAAATTTCAAACTTCGGCATTTCAAGCCTAAATGAGCTATGGACCTCCAAATTATATTCTGAACACGCTCCCAACCCCGAAATCACCTAACGGAGCTAACAGAACCATCGGATTTCCATTCCGAGTTCGTCTTCACACTGTTCCGAATACGGACCATTTTTGAACTATTAAGCTCTCATTTAGGGACTAAGTGTCCCAAAACACTCCGAATCCTAGAACCGAACATCCCGGTAAACCAAAATAGCAGAAATGAACTTAGGGAAATCAGTTAATGGGGGATCGGGGCATAAATTCCAAAAACGATCGGCTGGGTCGTTACATGAACAGAGTCAAACCTTTCTTAGATTCAGGATTTAAACTGGTGACTTGAGACACCATAAATCTCTCAAGTGGTGACTCTGAACCATTTAATAAAAACGAATCCCGTTTCGATTATCCTTAAATTGGAAAAACTCCTTTATTACTATATCTCTTTCCAAGGTGTAGTAAAGGCCGATAAAGCTTTCGGAAAAAGGAGGTGTGACAATGTCTCCCTGATGAAGCCACTCGAACTGCCTACACAGTTCCTCTCTATACGACCATGGTACACACTTCTCCAAAAACATAGTGGAGAACTCCTGCCACGACAACGGTGTTGCCCCTGCCGGCCTACGACGCTCATATGCCTCCCACCATGTGAAGACAACACCAGTGAACTGAAATGCAGTGAATGCTACTCGCTGGACTCCAAAATCCCTGCCGTCCGAAGCATACGCTGACACTTGTCAAGAAACCCTTGGGCATCCTCACCCTGAGCACTGCTGGAAACTGGAGGTAAAAGTCTGTTGAACCTCAAAAGACGACGCTGCTCATCGTCTGGCATAACTGGAACCATAACATCCTGAACCGGTGCAACCGGCTGAACTGGGGCAACCTGCTGAACTGGGGGGTGCCTCTGGTGTATGCAAACCCTGCACTACCTGCTCAGGTGTACGAGCAGCGGGGATCTGATGACCACCCCCGGTCTGAGAAGTAGTTGCAGCAGTAGTGGCTGAGACTGCCTGAGCCAGGCCAGTGCAAACCGATAGAATCTGAGCTTGGCCTCCTGAAGACCCGGAATCATAATAGGCACTGCTGGTGCCTGCACAGGTGCTGCTGGAGAATCAACAACTGGAGTCTGGCCCTGAACTGGGGCAACGGGCGGGTCAATAGATGTTGCCCCTACTACTTTGCCTCGACCACGACTAGGACCGTGACTGCATCCCCGGCCTCTGGTGGCCTCATTAGGTGGTAATTTTGGTCGTCCGCCACGTCCGGTAGCGCGTGTCCTCGCCATATACGAGAGAATAGAATAATAAAATTTAGTTCTCGGATCAACAAAGTCGCACGATAAGAATTCCAAGAATATGAAATTTTCCTAAAGGTTCTGCAGCCTCCAGAGGATAAGTACAGACATCTCCGTACCAATCCGCGAGACTCTACAAAACCGGCTCATGACTCACGAGACTAAGTAACCTTGGCTCTGACACCAACTTGTCACGACCCTGGTCGTGATGGCGCCCAACACTTGTTAGGCAAGCCCGTCCATTCAAACACTCTCAACTCAAAATACAAAGCCCCTTATTTGTTATTTGAATTTAAAACATCAGTTAAGCAAAATTTCAATATGTGATAACCATAAAACAATGCGGAAGCCATAATAATAGCAATACAGCCCCTATCAGATCTGGAATCACGAGTCAGAGCCTCTAGATACAATTGAGCAACATCCTATACATATGAAAGTCTAGATGCGGAAGTAAAAGAAAGATAAGAGGAGAAATCGGGTCTTGCGGACGCCAGGCAACTACCTCGATGACTCCGACAGATGAACTAGGCAGCAGCACCAAACTCAGCTATGCCTCCAGGATCCCTGTATCTTCACACAAGGTGCAGAGAGTAAAGTGAGTGCTCCAACTCAGTGAGTAATAGCAATAAATAACAACTGAAAGTAAGAATTCTCGTAGAAACACTACACAGTTCTATAACCAATAGTAAAGGTAGTAAACAACAACAGAGCAGGGAAAACAGGTGAAAATCTCTCAAAAGTCCGGCAAATTACCAACAATGCGGCGTGCAGTCCGATCCATATAATATACTATTGCGGCGTGTAGTTCGATCCATATAATATGCTACTGCGGCGTGCAGTCCGATCTATATAATATACTACAGTAGCGTGCAGTCCTATCCATATAATATACTACTGCGGCGTGCAGTCCGATCCATATGTGCATATGTATATACTGCTACGGCGTGCAGCCCTATCCGGTGTATACCAACTACCCTCACTATGGGGTCCTTTACCCCTCTCAGTCAATATAGACTTGTCCTCTCGGGCCCACTCAGCTAAGACAGGGTTTCCTACCCCAGGTATTCCTCATTAAGGGTGCAAATTGCTAAGACCGGTTCATATTATGTTTTACAGTTTAAGAATATGACTGAGGGTATGATTTCAATAGGTAAAGTGAGGTCAATTAGCTCAACATGCTCCCTAAGGGTCCTACAAATCGGCACAAGGCCCCAAACATGGCAACTAGCCCAAAATATACTGATGCTAACTCAGTCTCAGTCAAAAGTACAGCAGAGTCATCAATCGGGATGGACCGAGTCCGAATCCCCAACAGTAACATCGCCACGCTCATCACATAGTGCATATCTCATCTCAACATAGTACTACATAGTGCAAATACGGGGTTTCAAACCCTCAGTACATCATTTATAACCATTACTCACCTCAAGACGGGCGAAATCCTAGCTTGCCTTGCGCTTCCCTCACAAATCAACCTCCTCGTCCTTAGAATCTGGCCAAAACCACAAGAATACGTTATGATAAACTAATGGGACATAACCCAATTGAAAGAACACGAAAAATACCCAAAAAGACAAAGTTTGAAAAACCCAAGCCCCGGGCCAACTTCTCGAAAAATTACGAAATTATCATCACCGGCTTCCTTATCTCGCCACGAGTTCATACATACCAATTTCACAAAAATCGGAGTCCATTTGGCCCCTCAAATCACTAGTTTAAACTCTTTCAAGTTTCAAGTCCTAACATCCATTTTTAGCCTTCCCTTGGATTTTGAGTGTTAATCCATGTTTTTACACCATAACAACATAATCTAAGACCAAGAATCCATACCTGATGAAGACTCTCGAAACCCTCTTCAAAATCGCCCAAAAATCGCCTTAGTCGAAGTCTAAAATATTTTCTCCTTCAAAATTCGCGAAGAAGGCTTAATATGGTTCTGCCCAGTCATTTTCGCTTATGCGGTAAAATAATCGCACATGCGGTCACCGCACACGCGACCAAATGACCGCTTATGTGGTCTGGCTTAAAATCCATTGGACCGCTTATGCGGTCTAGAACCACTTCTGTGATCGCCGCATTTGCAGATTCACGTCCGCTTCTGCAGAAATCCCTGGTCTTTCGAGGACCGCTTCTGTGATCAATACACCGCATCTTCGGAACCGCTTATGCGGTCCCTTTTTCCGCAGATGCGGAAATGACAAAACCATCAAAACTTCAAACCTGCAACAGACTCCGAATCATCCGTTTAACCACCCAAATTCACCCCGAGGCCCCTGGGACCTCTACCAAAAGCACAAACGTGACCCAATACCTTACTCAAACTTGCTCGAACCGTCAAAACACTATAGTTAACATCAAAATCATCAAATTTCCTCAAATCAAATCCTAAGTTTATCAAATTCTTCCGAAACTCACATTCGATAAAAAACTTGACCAAACGACGTCCAAATGACCTAAAATTTTGCACACATCTCCAAAATCACCTAACGAAGCTACAGAAACTCTCAGAATTCCATTCCGACCCTCAGATCAAAATCTCACCTATCAACCGGAATTCGCCAATATTCAAACTTCGCCAATTCAAGCCTAATTCTACACCGGACCTCCAATTCAATTTCGATCGCACTCCTAAGTCACAAATCAACCCCCGAAGCTAACTGAATCACCGGAATTCACATCCGAGCCCTCTAACCATATAGTCCACTTCCAGTAGACTTTTCCAAAATAAGCTTCCTTCTAAGAGGCTAAGTGCCTTTTTTCCAACTAAAACAATCTAATTCTACCCGATCAACTCAATTACTGATATTGAAACATGGAGCAACACAATGTGGGGGAAATGGGGCGGCAACTCACGTGACGACGGGCCGGTCGTCACAGCTTGTGTATCAATTCCTAAAGTATCAAGGAGTACCTGGAGAGTGAATAAAGGGAAGAAATTAGGATCAACAGAGTAAACACAGCGGTTAAAACTAGCAGCAACACAGCTCAACAAATCTAGTGCCAAAAACCCAGAGAAAGTGATCTCAAACGAACAAAAAACCAACAACAAACCAGTTTTTGAAGAAACAATACTGAAATTAGTGAATGCACACCCCAGCACTTCTAAATCAGACCTTAAAGCTACTATTTAATCCATGCTTCAGCCTTCAAAGAACAAGGATTCAATTTTTGACCTCTAGAACTCTTCACTTTCAGATTTCCAGTTTTTTTTGTTTTGAAATTTGAATTTCAAATTTTTTCAAATTCTATAGGCTTCTAATTTTGAATTTTGAGTTTCAGATTTTTGGGAGCCCTCCACTTCTAAAACTTGCATTGCAAGGCAAGGGATTGCCCTTTTTATAGGCAAAAGTTAGGGCAACTTTCAGATTTCCTTTTGCACCTTTTCCCCCTCTTTTAATTTCAATTTTTAGCTTAAAATTCCCTAAATTCATACCTTGTTGGTCAAGTTATACTACCAATTTCCTGAATTTCAAATTAAAACCCCAATCTAGAAGGTTCTAGGGGGTTCCAATTCAGTTACTGCAAGATTCTTTCATTGAACTACCTATACTACCCTTGAATTATTTCTAAAATTACTAACCTATGCTAACTAACCCCAGCCCCCTTTTAACTAAACCATGGTTACTTAACCAGGACACTAGCATTTTAGTAATACTCAAACAATCCTTTGATTAACCAAATTAAACTAAACCTATTTTTAATCGTAAATTAATCCCTAGTTCAAATTAATCTACTATTGGCAATTATCAAATAAACAGAAATCTAAGAGAACAAGTAAAAATTAATCAAAAATACTGAATCATGAATTTAAACTGACTTAAGACGAACAAAAAGCAAACAATAAGCACATAATTAAACTTATGGACTACAATCTAAAAAGAAACCCGACGACCACAATGCAAATCAGGCATAAACATAAAAATAAAATAACAAATGAGATAATTGGGCAAGAACAGAGAAAGTAAAATAAAAATCGTGCAAGAAAAAATAGAAAAGAAAAACAAAAGGAAATACCTAAAATCAAAACTGGAACTCCGGACAGCTTCTTTGAATTATCTGGACTAAAACCGTCCTTAATCATGTGTTTTCATGAGAAAAGACATGATTAAGGGCTATTATAGCCCAAAATCAGTAAACCGCCCAAAATCCTGAGAAATTAGGGTTTGAGGCTATATTTCGATCTAAGATTCGAGTCATGTGAGAATGATTCGAAGGCTATGGGTTGTGGATTCGTAAAGAGGGGGGTAAGGAGGCCATATGGTGTTAATTTTGTGAGGTTTGCAGGCAGCGCCGCTGTACACGGCGGAGGCGGTGACTACTAATTCGATTATTTGACAAGTTGGGGTGGGATTTGAAAGAAACGGAGGTCTGATTTGGAAAGGGGAGGTGAAGAGGAAGATATAGTGTAAATTTGGGAGTCATCGGAGACTCGTAGCCGGCGGAGGCGCTTTCTGGCCGACGGAATTAGATCGGAGTTTAAAATGGTCTCTGAGATGGTGAGGGTAGGGGGGTTCTGGGGGGTGGTGTCGTTTGGACACATTTATATTAAGAGATGGGCGCTTCAGGACCGTCCGATCAAGAAACCTCGACGGTCCTGATTGCTTGAGCCCAAAACGACGTCGTTTTGATGGTTTAGGGGCTGGACCGAGTTGCCTTGGGTTTGGACTGGGTTGAGACCAGGTATCCGGGATTTGGGAAGGGGTTTGGCCTGGGCTGCTATTAAAAATGGCCCAAAACTTGGGTCTTTATTAAGACTTCTATTTTCTTTATTTTCTCTTCTTTTTGTTAAATACAAAATTAAAATTAACAAAGACCTAATTTAACTCTAAAATAAAACTAATTAATTTTCAAAAATTAACTAACTCCTAATTTAAAAGAAAACTAAAGAGAAAAATCGAAAAATTAAAAATAAAATGCAAAATGGACTAATTTTGTTATTTTCTTCCATTTTTTGTAATGTTAATTAACTAGTAAACCTAAAAATATTAAAATGGGGTCCTAAATGTAAATGAACTATTTTTGTATTTTTTATGAATTATATCAACTAAAAAAATGCACACAAAAATGCAGACGAACACAAGAATTATGTAATTAATCCTAAAAAATCAAATAAATAAAGAAAAATCCTAATTTTAAGAATTTTATAGGAGTAATTCAAGTGAGGCAAAAATCACGTGCTCACAACCAAAATATTTTTCATTATCAAATAATCACAATCCTTTCTTGTAATGCATATAATACATATAAAATCTCTACTTTGCTCGCAATTTAATCTTCAACGTGCCTAAACATAAAATAAACTCAATTAAGCACAAATATAATATAGCTTAGCATTAAAGCCCCAAAATGAAAGGCAAGTAGTACACTAAAAATATGTAATTATAGCCAAACATCACTACCTCACACTTTAATATTGCTCGGTCTCGAACAGTCAAACTACACTTTATATAGTCACGACCTCTTTAAACAATTCTCCTAACTCATCACACAAAGAATCTTTAAAATAGATGAAGCACAAGAGTGTAACATCTTCATCTCAAGATTTAACTCACAAGTACCCTCATTATTCACAATTTCTAACTCTAACATAGAAGTCAATGACATTACCTTTCCTTCAAGAACCAAGTGCCCTCATACAATAAAAGATTGTAGTTCCACACACAATAAAAACTTATGAACAATTAGGAAATCAAGATAGAAAGAATTCACTCTCTTAGAGAAATAACATTCATATGCCACAAAATATGCGCCATAGGCTTGCCCGTAGTGTACTACTCTACTCAAGCTCATTCAGTTTATGATCAAGTAGAAGTTTTATTGGTTGTTATGTAGGATGAGGGTCAGGTAGGACACATTTGCATCTAACAGTGATTACACATCCCTAAGTACTTTAATACATACACTTTAATATTTAAAACACACAATTATGTCAAACCATAACTCTACCTTCACATTAATGTATATTAACTCCGTACTTCTTTAAGCACAATTACATTAAGAGCCACTACTATCAAGGAATATTTTTTTCACAGCAGTAAATTATTTTTTTTCTTTTTCAATTCAAGTGGATTTTATTGTTTTTTTCAAAACAGTGCACCTTTCTCCTTATTTCATTAGTTCCACTGAAAAGCCAAACCAACCACCTCACACTTTAACTTTTACAAAGTTCATAACAATTCAAGTGCTCATGAGAGGTAAAAAGGTCCATATAGATGGTTAATTCAAACACATGGGTAAGGCTTGTAATGTGGTTGCTGAAGAAATACGATTACAGGCTCAGAGAGATTAACTACGATACATTACAATTAGGCGGGTAAACTTTATATATCTGGCTCAACAAAGAAACGCCTATATCACTTTCAAGATTGAACAAAACTATTATTTTGCTTTAAAAATACACAGGGCAAGCTCTAGTCATCAAATGCAACGCACAGAATAACACACAACCCTCACACACACATTGCACGTAACTCGCTCAGGATTGGACTCATCAAGACACTCTAGTTAAAACAGTTAAGCAAATTTAAGAACATACGATTTAAGGTACTTATACAAGAGTAAAAGATTGAGCATAAGAATCACAACCAAAGTACTCATTATTCCCAAGGCATAACAAAGTCAAGAGATATTGCTTCAAATCAAATCATCTCACACTAGCTCTTACTCCTAAAAAAAATTAAAACTAACTGCATCCGATTCAAATAAAAACCCTTAAAAAAGAACCGCGCACAAAGAAAAACCAAGGGGGAATTATTACACTACCTACAAAGATTTTTTTGTCCCTTTTCTTCTCTTGACTTAAATCCCTCACGAAACCTGTCGAATGAGATCCATCATAGGGAGAAGTCAAATTTTTCTACTTTTTTCATTTTTTTGAATAAAAATTACTACTATCAGAACAAGTACTACAACTAAGCTAAGATAGCACATAAAATCACCTAGATAATCTCCTCAACCAACACTTAAATATCCTCAATGCATACTATAAATAACAAGAGGGTAAAAGTGACTCCCTAGTAGGCCAAATATCGAAGAATTAGCAGCTCATAGGATACTCAGACTTCTCCCAGGTATGGTCCTTTGTGTGGGCACCCCACACGTAGTTTCAACCACCTGATTGCTTTGGCACATGCCTATTGGCTTTGACTCCATGCTCCTTCCTACAATAAAAAAAAATAATACTACAAAAAAATTTTAACATAATAAAATTTTAAAAAATAAAAGAAAAACAAAAAATTATAATTGGGTTGCCTCCCAACAAGCGCTTGATTAACGTCTTTGCACGAAGCCATCACTTTCACCACTTTTCATTGAGGATATGAATTGCGTCCCTAATTTCACATCAATTTTTCTGTCACATTCATGGGCTGGTGGTGTGAACATAGTGTAAGGCCCTAGAAAATTTACTAAGTAATTTAAGATTTTGTGGTGCCAAGGTAGGCTAACATATTATATTTTCGATATTTTTGGGTTGAATAGTGCATTGGGAATTTGAAAGTTTTTACCCTCACGAGGAGAGACCTGTATCACACTATACCAGGATTTAGCCTAGCGAGGCCAGACCCGTAGCACGCTAGACCAGGTTTTAGCCTAGCGAAGCCGTGCTTGCGACATGCTAGACCAGGCTTTAGCCTAACGAAGCCAGGCCTATAGCACGCTAGACTAGGCTATAGCCTGCGAGGCTAGGTCTATAGCCCAGTTCGAAACTTCGGAGTATCCACTCTTCTATCACTATAACCCAACCCAACTTCGTTAAATTCATGCAATGGGTCATTTTTGAGCAAAAACCTGTTGCTTTAGAGTGAGAGAAGGAACCCTAGAGTGAGAAAGTGATCTTCACCAAATCATCCTTCAATTCTTACACAAATCTTTGAAGATTAACAAGGAAAACACACTAGATCTTCATCCTTGAGGTAAGATTCTACACCTTAACCATAAATTTCAAATTTTAGCTAAAAGATGGGCAATTATCAAGAAAGTTCATGGATATTATATCTTGCTTGTGCGTGTTATCAACATGTTTAGGAATATTGTTGAGCTAAAAATGGTGAAGGATGTGTTGTAGGTTGATGAAATCCTCTATAAAGGGATCTTAACGACTTAATGCACACCTAGTGTTTGATAGAATGCCCAAATGAGCTAAGACTATGAATATCTTCCTAATTTGTGTTCAAATTTGTTATATCTCGAAATATATTGGAATTGCTAGGATTTCCGGAACATTGTAGTAATTTAAGGAAAAGATCAAGCAAGGTATCTTGGCTAAACTTTCTTTCTTAGAATCAAATTCCATAAATGATTCCATAAGTTCAAGTATGGTTGGCTCAAATTCCTAATTCTTATATTCCATGTGATTATCTATAAACTTGACTATAATGAAATGAGCCTTATGATTAAAGATACATGTTCAAAGTATGGGTTGCATATTAAAATGTTATGGCTTTGACTCGTGTTTAAAATAAAGGCGAAGTATGCCAAATTGTGTGAGTAAATTCGATATTCTTAAGACTCATAATTACTCATATGTGTACCTAAAGTATTGATTGAAAATGTCTTCTTACTGATAATCTATAAAGATTCTTGAAAATAAAATAAGTGAATTGGGTTATAGAGGGTTGCCATCATGCCAAGAATTTAAGTTATTATTATGGTTAGTGTTGCCAATGAAATGTGAGGATGTGTTAAAGATTACGAAATGAGCCTCGACTCAACTTTTTAAAATGATTTCGAGAATAGAATTTCCTAAAAGATTTTGTCCTCATTTCATGCCCATAAGTGGCTATTTATAACTAAGTATTTGCTTTATAAATATATCCGAGGTTATTCGAGATCTTACATATTCATGTGTTCAATTTGTACATTGTCATTTCTGGGAAGGAGTTTGCAAGAATAAATGGTGTATTGTTTGTTTATGATTTTGATGTGTGTTTCTATTGTTTGTCGGTATGTCCCATTCTTTGGGAAGAAACCTTTTATGTCTAAAGTTTCAATTACTAATGAATTTGAGGTATATGATTGTTGAATATTCGATATGTTGATACTGGTTGGTAATCTTTGACAATGAAAGAGGTGAAAGGGTAGAATATGAAATATGACCATTGTGTCATGAAAGAAGAATCATATTTATGGCCAATATAGCCAATAAATTAATGATGCTGTGAGTAGCTAAAAGTAACAATGAAGCTATGTATGATATGAATGCTTATTGTATGTGATATATGGACATTATGGACGGTCCATGAAATGCGCATGAATATAGTATATGTAAATACTGTGAACGATCTATGAAACACATAAGTGTATAATATGTAAATCCTATGAACGGACTATAAAACGCATAAGTATATAATATGTAAATCATATGAATGGGCTATGAAACATATAGGTCTATATTATGTATGTTCTATGAATGGTCCATGAAACGCATATGTACCATTAAGAAAAGACCTAGTGGTTTGGTGAGATACCTATTTAACTCAAATGGTAGGTGGCTTTTTCATTGCCCTTTTTTATGCATGTTGTTGTGATTACATTATATTTTGTATCCACGTATAGTTCATATGGTCGAATTGATCCCAAAGAAGTTCAAAGCGAGTTAAGTATAATAAAACCTGATCTATGGGACGTTTTATAGTTTCTTGACGTAGTTTAATTACCTCTTATTTGAGTTACCATTTTCCTTTCTTATATGGTCATTCTATTTTAAAAGAATACTTTTAGCTATACAAGTAGTGCCATTCGATGACACTAACATCCCTTTTGCTAGGGGCACTGTATCTTTAATTAATACATGTGGTTTCACAGCAGTCGACCTCGATCAGTGATAGCGGTATACTCTCTTCAGTTGAATTGGTGAGCCCCACTTTATTTCGTGGTCATGTATATTTTGTTCTCCATGCACTTTGTATTATGAGGTATAGCCAGAGCCTTATTGCCGGTACTTTTGTAGCACTTTCTTTTGTATATACTTAGAGGCTCTGTAGACAATGATGTGGGTTGTATATGGGTGTTGGGAATGTTAATGAATTATGTTGTGCTTTGGATTGTTGTTTCAATAAATCATAAGGTGTATGTACCTTAAAACTTAACAATGAGGTATCTAATGAATTGGCTTCGTAATGTACTTGTATGATCACCTGCTGTCTAACTGATGAAATCATGTCTTCTCCTGATTATAATTGAGTCGGGTAGAATGTGCCTAAAAGACTTGCTCGATCGGGTTCACTCGGTTGAGCGCCGGTCTCTCTCCCCATGCTTGGGATATGACAAACTTGGTATCAAAGGCAAATGTTTTAAAGTGTCCTAGGATGTCTCGGAGCCGTGTCTAGTAGAGCCCTTTTTATCACTGTGTTGTCAACCACATCTATAATTAGTGGTCTACTTGGACATTTAGGAACAATACCTTTCTTTGGTTGATCTATATCGTGCGATAGAACGGAATGTGAGGTTGTTTCCTTGATGAGTGTCTAGTATATATAAAATTTTAACTCGTACTCTGCCAAATAATAGTATAGAAAGATATCGAACCCACATAGATTGGTTTATCTACTCTACAAATATTTCTTGTTTTAGTTACTATTTGATAAATAAAAAAGAGTTGAGTTCTAAATTAAATAACTAAAAATGCACGAATGGAACAATAGAAATTATTTTGTTTTTCACAAATATAATAAAAAGGTGTTGGGATCCCGACTTCACTTAATATTTTTATTATATAGTAGATACATTTATCCTTCAATTTCTATTTCTCATAAATGTATAAATGCCTCTCACGATTACATTTATATATTATTACTATTGTTGAATAATTAATTGCATTCCTCTCGGTTATACAAATTAATCGTTAAAATGGTAATATTAAATAACCAAAAATATATACTTGAACTAAAACATTCTCTTTTTAGTAGGTCCCTTTCGGTTACCCTACTTGTTATAATTGATTACTACAATATTCGCCTCTTTCGATTACAAATAAGTGTAGAATTAATTTTAATATATATGAGCTAGATGTTACTAAATATAGGTTAACATCTATCAATATCAAAATTAAGTATTACTTCTTCTGCCTCTTTCGATTACAAAATTAATAAGAAGTTAATATGCTGTACGAAATAGATAGACGTTAACAAATTAAATAGCACCCAACTATAAAGCAGATAAAATTTAAATAAAAAGCTTCAGCTCAAGTATGTGAAATTGAAGAATAATATCTACTATTATATAAATATATTAAGATCCGTCATTTTTCCCAACACAAGAAAAGTTACTCCATATTTGAGCCAATACCGACAACGGAAATAATCTTAGCCCATTTAATAAGAAAATAGAAAAAAAATATTCAAGAGAATAATTCCCCCTATTTAATTAAAAACAGGAACTAGAGTAATTTTCAATACTACAATTTATTCAGAACTAGAAATGAAGCCAGTATAATGGCTAAAAGATGAAACAGAAGCAAAACTAAAGAACAAAGATAAAGGAAAAACTTTCTGCTCAATATTCAGTTCTCCGATTTCTCCTCTGCTCCCCTTCACGAACGATGCCTCTTTATAGGCAAGCCATGACAAGATTCTTAATTATCTTCTGGATATGAACTTGTCATGGCTGGTTGTGGCCTTGTTATGCTTGGTTATGAGCTTCTTTGGTTACGGATTGGTTATGGTTTATTGTAGGCGGATGTGAGTCGGTTATAGTTTGTTGTAGCCAGTTGTGAGTCGGTTGTCACGACCCAAAATCCACTAAGGGTCATGGTGGCGCCGGACACCGCTGTCAGGCCCGCCAACTCAAATACTTAATTATCTCATTTTAACACTTTTGAAATCCAGGATTTTCTCTTCATTATTAAGAAATTTTAAAGGATATAGTTTCACATCAAATTTAAATGTTGAACAGTTAATACAATACGTCGAACCATCCCAGAAACCAGGTGTCACAAGTGCTTGAGCAACTATCGATATGGAAAAATAAAAATACATCATATGTCCGAAAAATAGTGGACAGGGAATAAATAATAAGAAAGCACTGGAAGGAACTACACTAGCTGCGGGTCGTCTCGAACAATGCAGCTCACCTAGTCCCAGAGTCATCCATGCTGCCACGCCTAGTAGGCTGCTTGAGGTATACATACTTGTGCAATAAAAATGCACAGAAGTGTAGTATGAGTACGTAATCAACGTGTACTCAGTAAGCGTCACGACCCCAACCCGATCGTGATGGCGCCCAACACCCTACTAGGCAAGCCCGACCTTGTTACCACAATTCCCGATAATTAAACAGATTCCATATTAACACAGTATAGTAAGAGTCTAGAATTACTGATAAAGTGTGGAAATGACCAGGATACATAATATAGTCCTACTAGGACCCGGTGTCATGATCATGAGCCTCTAAATACAGAGTGATAATCCTAATACAAGTCTATCTAAAAGCTAGAAATACAGAATGTAAAGATAGAGATAGAAGGGAGAATCTTCGGCTACGAACGCCATGCAGCTACCTCGAATACTCCCGGAGAATGCCTCTGGAACTCTGGTCAAAGCTTACTCAGCCTGTGAATGCCCTGGATCTGCACACAAGGTGCAGGGAGTAAAGTGAGTACTCCGACCCAGTGAGCAATAAAAATAAATACAGTCCGAAGGTAAGAAAACACAGTAAATACACAAAGTAAGCTATAATCCAAATATACAGCAATGCATGGAACTGAACAACTGAACAACAATTAAAGATACAAATGCATGAATGCAATGCATATGATGGTACATTCCAGTACCCACTGCGGCGCGCAGCCCGAGCCACCCATAATCATTTATCGTCGACGGCGCTCACTGGGGGTGTGTACAGACTCCGGAGGGGCTCCTACAGCCCAAGCGCAATATCAAGCCATCTCGTGGCATCAATCAAATCCTGGTCAGTCATTGTTACCTGACCCATTTACATCATATAGTGCCATTGTTACCATTGTTTCAAGTTCCTGCTGCGGCGCGCAGCCCGAGCCACCCATAATGTTTCAAGTCACATCACACAGTGCCATTGTTACCACTGTTTTAAGTCACTGCTGCGGCGCGCAGCCCGAGCCACCCATAATCAGTCCAGAAAACATCATAAGCCCCATGGGCATTTATAAAACAGTAGTTCTCAGCCCGAAATAACATTTAAAATATCATTTGAGTTTTCAAAACTTAGAAATATGGCTGAGTTTGCAAAACAGTATTTAAAACCTTGGACTGAAACCAAATGATATGCAAGTCATGCTAAAGCAGTAATATCAATCCCCGAAGGATTCTACAAGTCGGCACAAGGTCCCAAACATGGCATCTAGCCTAGTAAATATCAATAAAGTATGTATGTCAATCACCAGTATAGTATAAATATCATGCGGGATGGACCAAGTCACGATCCCCAATAGTAACCGACCTCGCACTCGTCATGGAGTATGTGTCACGCCTCAATATAGCGTTACGATGTGAAAGTCACGGGTTTCAAACCATCAGAGCAGCATTTACATCTATTACTCACCTCTAGCCGGCCAAATACTACTCCGCGATGCCCTTTCGTCTTGTATCGACCTCCTCGAGCGTCGAATCTGGCCAAAACCACAACGCATACATTATAATAGGATAAGGGAATATAACCCAATCGAAAGAACTCAAAAAACACCCAAAAACACGAAGTTGGCAAAACCTGAGCCCCGGGTCCACTCCTCGAAAAATTATAAAATTAATATTGACGGATTCTTTATCTCGCCACGAGTCTAACCATAGCAAATTTAACTATTTCTCATATCGTTTCGACCTTCAAATCATCAAAAATGCCCAGGAGGGGTTTTAAGCTTTTCTCCCTTAAATTCACAGATTGTCGACAAAACTTGAAATGAATTCGAGTAATATAACCAAAATTTAGTTAAGAACACTTACCCCGATGTTCTCTATGAAAATCTGTCCAAAAATCGCCTTATCCGAGCTCCAAATAGTTACAAATGGGAAATGGGAACGAAGTCCCATTTCCAGAATTTAACCTCTCTGCCCATGCCTATTTCCGTTTCTGCGATAAAAAATGTCGCTTCTGCAGATTTTCTCCGCTTCTGCGGTTTCCCTCATTTTGCCCAAGACCGCTTCTGCGGTCCATTTTTCACAAAAAGCGAGACTGCTTATGCGGTCCAAGTGCCCACTTCTGTAGAAGCTACCCAAACTCCATGTTCCGCTTCTGCGACTCCCCTTTCGCTTCTGCGGAACCGCTTCTGCGGTCCATTTTCAAAGAAGCGAAAATTCCAGATACCATATCCCTTCAGCAAACTCCAAACTCCAAATTTCTTCCCGTTAGCCATCCGTAATCACCACGAGGCCCCCGGGACCTCAACCAAAAATAACGATACATCCCATAACATTATTCAAACTTGTTCCAATTATCAAAACATGCCAAACAACATAAAAATCATCAATTCACCACGGATTCAAGCCTAAGTTTATCAAATTCTTCTGAAGCTCACATTCGATCAAAAACCCGACCAAAAGACGTTCGAATGACCTGGAATTTTGCACACAGATCCAAAATCACCTAACGGAGCTACAGCAACTCTCGAAATTCCATTCCGACCCTCGGATCAAAATCTCACTTATCAACCGGAATTCGCCAAAATTCAAACTTCCCCAATTCAAGTCAAACTCTACACCGGACCTCCAAATCCAATTCCGATCGCACTCCTAAGTCAAAAATCAACCCCCGAAGCTAACTGAATCACCGGAATTCACATCCGAGCCCTATAACAATATAGTCAACTTCCAGTTGACTTTTTCCAAAACAAGCTTCCTTCTAAGAGGCTAAGTGCCTAATTTCCAACTAAAACCAATCTAATTCTACCCGATCAACTCAAATACCTATATTGAAACATGGAGCAACACAATATGGGGGAAACGGGGCGGTAACTCGCGTGACGACGGGCTGGGTCATCACATCCTCCCCAACTAAAACAAACGCTCATCCTCGAGCGGGTCAAGAAACATACCTCAAGTCTCAAACAAGTGAGGTATCTGCTCCGCATCTCCCGCTCGGTCTCCCAAGCGGCCTCCTCCATGGGTCGACCTCTCCATTGCTCCTTCACCGACGCTATATCCTTTGACCTCAATCTCCGAACCTGACGACCCAAAATAGCCACTGGCTCCACATCATAGGTCAAATCATCATCCAACTGCACTGTACTGAAGTCCAACACATGAGAAGGGTCCCCAACATACTTCCGGAGCATGGATACATGGAATACTGGATGAACTCCCGACAGGCTGGGTGGCAAGGCAAGCATATAGGCCACCTCCCCAATCCTCCTAAGTATCTCAAAAGGGTCAATGAACCTCGGACTCAGCTTCCCTTTCTTCCCAAACTGCATGACACCCTTCATAGGCGAAACCTTCAACAAGACCTTCTCGCCCACCATATAAGATACATCTCGGACTTCTGGTCCGCATAACACTTCTGACGTGACTGAGCTGTACGAAGTCTCTCCTAGATCACTTTCACTTTATCTAAGGCATCCTGGACTAACTCGGTCCCCAACAAGCTAGCCTCGCCGGGCTCAAACCAACCAACCGGAGATCTACACCGTCTTCCATATAAGGCCTCGTATGGCGCCATCTGAATGCTAGATTGATAGCTGTTGTTGTAAGAAAACTTTGCAAGAGGCAAGAAATCAGCCCAAGAACCTCCAAAGTCAATAACACAGTCACGCAACATGTCCTCCAATATCTGAATGGTACGCTCGGACTGCCCGTCCGTCTGAGGATGAAATGCTATGCTCCGCTCTACCTGTGTACCCAACTCTCGCTAAAAAGTCCTCTAGAACTGAGAAGTAAACTGAGTATCCCGATCTGATATGATGGAAACTGGGACCCCATGCAACCGTACAATCTCCCGGATGAAAATCTCTGCTAACCCTTCCGAAAAATAGGTAGTACACACCGGAATGAAAGTGCGCGAACTTGGTCAGCCGATCCACAATCACCCAAATCGAATCAAACTTCCTCGCTGTCCGAGGGAGACCAGTGATAAAGTCCATAATAATCTTCTCCCACTTCCACTCGGGAATATCTATGCACTGAAGTACACCACTGGGCCTCTAATACTCGTACTTGACCTGCTGATAGTTGAGACACCGAGCTACATGACTCACAATATCCTTCTTCATTCTCCTCCACCAGTAATGTTGTCTCAAATCCTGATACATCTTCGTGGCACCTGGATGAATAGAATATCGTGAGCTGTGGGCCTCCTCCAATATCAACTCCCGAAGCCCATCCACATTGGGCACGCAAATCCAGCCCTGCATCCTCAACACACCATCACTATCAATGGTCACATCCCTGGCATCATCATGCTGAACTCTATCCTTAAGGACAACGAAATGTGGATCATCATACTAGCGCTCTCTAATGAGGTCATACAAGAAAGACCGAGATACCACACAAGCCAACACCCGACTAGGCTCCGAAATATCTAGCCTCACCATCCGATTGGCCAAAGCCTGGACATCAACTGTAAAGGGCCTCTCCCCAACTGGAATATACGCTAGACTACCCATACTAACCGCCTTCTGGCTCAAAGCATCGGCCACTACATTGGCCTTTCCCGGATGATATAAAATGGTAATGTCATAATCCTTGAGCAACTCAAGCCATCTCCGCTGCCTCAAATTAAGATCCTTCTGTTTGAACAAATACTGAAGACTGTGATGATCGGTATACACCTCACAAGATACGCCATATAAGTAGTGCCTCCAAGTCTTCAAAGCTTGAACTATAACAGCCAACTCCAAATCATGTACATGGTAGTTCTTCTCATGGGGCTTCAGCTGACAAGAAGCATATGCAATAACTCTACCCTCCTGCATCAACACACACACGATCCCAACTCTAGAAGTATCACAATACACAGTGTAAGAACCTGAAGCTGATGGCAATACCAATACTGGAGCCGTGGTCAAAGCTGTCTTGAGCTTCTGAAAGCTCTCCTTGCACTCCTCAGACCACATGAATGGAGCACCCTTCTGGGTCAACTTGGTCAAGGGCGATGCAATAGAAGAAAATTCCTGAACAAACCATCAATAATACCCTGCCAACCCAAGGAATCTACGAATCTCCGTGGCTGAAGTCGGTCTAGGCCAACTCTGCACCGCCTCTACCTTCTTTGGATCAAACTGAATACCATCACTGGACACCATGCGTCCCAGAAAAGCCACAGACCCAACCCAGAACTCACACTTGGAGAACTTTGCATAAAGCTTCTCCTCCCTCAATCTCTGTAATACTAATCTCAAATGCTGAGCATGCTCCTCCTGGCTACGTGATTACACCAGGATGTCATCAATAAACACAATCACAAATGAATCCAGATACGCCCGGAACACATTGTTCATCAAGTGCATGAATGCGGCTGGGGCATTAGTCAGCCCAAAAGACATAACTAGAAACTCATAGTGCTCATATCTCGTCCAAAAAGCTATCTTCATAATATCAGAATCACTAATCTTCAGCTGGTGATAGCCTGAACGGAGGTCAATCTTCGAGAATACACTTGCTCACTGGAGCTGATCAAATAAATCATCAATACGGGGTAGTGGATACTTATTATTCACTGTCACCTTGTTCAGGTGCCTGTAGTCAATACACATTCTCATTGTGCCATCTTTCTTTTGTACAAATACGACCAGTGCACCCCACGGTGACACACTAGGACGAATAAACCCCTTATTTTGGAGTTCCTGAAGCTGCTCTTTCAATTCTTTCAACTCTGCTGGCGCTATGCGATATGGCGGAATAGAAATGGATTGGGTGCCCGGCACCAAGTCAATGCCAAAATCAATATTCCTGTCCCGCGGCATGCCCAGCAGGTCTGCAAGAAATACATCAGGAAAATCCCTCACAATTGGGACAGGGTCAATACTAGGAGTCTCAGCTCCAACATTTCGCACAAAAGCCAAATAAGAAGGACAACCCTTCCCAACCATACGTTGGGCCTTTAGGAATGAAATAACTCTGCTAGGAACATAGTCAGTCATACCATGCCACTCGATGAGTAACTGTCTTAGCATGACAGTCTAAAATAGCATGACACGGAGATAGCCAATCCATGCCCAAAATAACATCAAAGTAAAACCATGCTCAATAGCAATAAATCAACTCAGGTCTCCAGACCCCCAATAGTCACCAAACACGATCGATACACATGGTCTACAATGATAGTATCGCCAACCGGGGCAGATACATGAACAGGTAAAGCAAGACACCCTCGGGATGTACCCAAATGATGAGCAAAATATGAGGACACATAAGAATAGGTGGAGTCGGGATCAAATAAGATTGAGGCATCCCTGTGGAAGACTGAAATAATACATATAATGACAGCAGCTGAGGCAATAGCATCTGCCCTGCCCTGAAGAGCATAAAAGCGAGCTCGACCACCGCTTGATCGACCTGCGTCCCTGGGGCGACCCCTGGCTGCCTGGCCTCCTCCCCTAGCTGGTGGGGCAGATAAAGAAAACACTGGACCAGAAGACGAGGGCTGATCCCTCAGCTGAGACTGATTACCACGAAGCCGAGGACAATACCACTTTATATGACCAAACTCGGCACACTCGTAGCAACTAACAGGTGCTGGAGTAGGGGACTGATGGGAACCCCACTCACCAGAGTGACTAGTTGATGCACTCGGCGCCGAAGAACCCTGAGCTGAAGGAGCATAAGATGAACTCTGTGCTGGGGGGGCACTCAAAGAAGACTGACCTGGTTGAAACCCCTAATGACCATGGCCTGAAGACGCCCAACGATACTCGGGATGAACCGACTTATGAGGCCTGTAAGAACGACCTCTACCCTGCTAAAACTGGCCCCGAAATGGAGCACCACTGTAGCTACCTGATCCACGTGGCCATTCGGCCTCCCTCTCCTCTCTCTCCTGACGGTGATCCGCCACAATATCTCGAGAAATATCAACTGCATCCTCAAAAGTATGACTTAAAATCCTCTCTCGAGCCATCACGATACGGATGGGATAGATAATCTGTCCACAAACCTCCTAATACTCTCCCGATCAGTCAGGACCATCCATTTAGCATAACGAGCCAACTCCGAGAATCTCATCTCATACTGAGACACGGTCATATCTCCCTGACAAAGATACCCGAACTGCCTACGCCGCTCCTCCCTCTGAGACTGCGGTACCGACTTCTCCAGAAAGAGAGTGGAGAATTCCTGCCACCACAAAGGCAGTGCACCTACCGGCCTACGCCACTCATATGCCTCCCACCAGGTGAAGGCTGATCCTGAGAACTGGAAAGTAGTAAATGATACACCGCTAGTCTCTAAGATCCCTGTTGTCCATAGCATGCGTCGACACCTGACAAGAAAACCTTGGGCATCCTCGCCTTGAGCACCACTGAAAGTAGGAGGTGAAAGTCTGCTGAACCTCTCAAGACGACGTTGCTCATCGTCTGGCATAACTGGAACCATAACATCCTTAACCAGTGCAACCGGCTAAACTGGGGCAACCTGCTGAACTGGGGGTGCCTCTGGTTTCTGCAACCCCTGCACTACCGGCTCAAGTGTGCGAGCAGCAGGGGTCTGATTGCCTCCCACAGCCCGTGAAGTAGCTGCTGCAGTAGTGGCTGAGACTGCTTGAGCCAGGCCAATGCAAACCGATAGAATCTGAGCTACGGCCTCCTGAAGACCCGGAATCACAATAGGCACAGCTGGTGCCTGAGCAGGTGCTGCTGGAGTCTCTACAGCTGGAGCCTGATCCTGAGCTGGGGCAACTGGTGGGTCAACAGGTGCTGCCCCTACAACCGCGTCCACGGCCTCTGGTGGCCTCAGTAGGTGGTAATGGTGGTCGTCTGCCACGTCCGGTAGCGCGTGTTCTCGCCATCTACGAGAGAATATAATAACAGAATTTAGTTCTCAGATCAAACAAAATCGCACGATAAGAATTCCAAGAATATGAAATTTTCCTAAAGGCTCTGCAGCCTCCCAAGGATAAGTACAGACGTCTCCGCACCGATACGCGAGACTCTAATAAACTGGCTCATGACTCGCGAGACCAAGTAACCTTGGCTCTGATACTAACTTGTCATGACCCCAACCCGGTCGTGATGGCGCCTAGCACCCTACTAGGCAAGCCCGACCTTGTTACCACAATTCTTGATAATTAAACAAATTCCAGATAATTAACACAGTATATTAAAAGTCTAGAATTACTGATAAAGTGTAGAAATGACCAGAATACATAATATAGTCCCACTAGGACCCGGTTCACGATCATGAGCCTCTAAATACAGAGTTATAATCCTAATACAAGTCTGTCTAAAAGCTGGAAATACAGAATGTAAAGATAGAGATAGAAGGGAGAATCCTCAGCTGCGAACGCCATGCAGCTACCTCGAATACTCCCGGAGAATGCCTCTGGAACTCTAGTCAAAGCTCACTCAGCCTGTGAATGCCCTGGATCTGCACACAATGTTCAGGGAGTAAAGTGAGTACTCCAATCCAGTGAGTAATAAAAATAAATACAGTCCGAAGGTAAGAAAACACAGTAAATACACAAAGTAAGCTATAATCCAAATATACAGCAATGCATGGAACTGAACAACTGAACAACAATTAAAGATACAAATGCATGAATGCAATGCAATGCAATGCATATATTGGTACATTCTAGTACCCACTACGACGCGCAGCCCGAGCCACCCATAATCATTTATCGTCAACGACGCTCACTGGGGGTGTGTACAGACTCAGGAGGGGCTCCTACAGCCCAAGCGCAATATCAACCCATCTCGTGGCATCAATCAAATCCTGGTCAGTCATTGTTACCTGACCCATTTACATTATATAGTCCCATTGTTACCACTATTTTAAGTCACTGCTGCGGCGCGCATCCCGAGCCACCCATAATTAGTCCAGAAAACATCATAAGCCCCATGGGTATTTATAAAACAGTAGTTCTCAGCCCGAGATAACATTTAAAATATCATTTGAGTTTTTAAAACTTAGAAATATGGCTGAGTTTGCAAAACAGTATTTAAAACCTTGGACTGAAACCAAATGATATGCAAGTCATGCTAAAGCAGTAATATCAATCCCCGAAGGATTCTACAAGTCGGCACAAGGTCCCAAACATGGCATCCAGCCCAGTAAATATCAATAAAGTATGTGTGTCAATCACCAGTATAGTATAAATATCACGCGGGATGGACCAAGTCACGATCCCCAATAGTAACCGACCCCGCACTCGTCATAGAGTGCGTATCACGCCTCAATATAGCGTTACGATGTGAAAGTCTGGGGTTTCAAACCCTCAGAGTAGCATTTACATCTATTACTCACCTCTAGCCGGCCAAATACTATTCCGCGATGCCCTTTCCTCTCGTATCGACCTCCTCGCGGGTCGAATCTGGCCAAAACCACAACAAATACATTACAATAGGATAAGGGAATATAACACAATCGAAAGAACTCGAAAAACACCCAAAAATACGAAGTTGGCAAAACCCGAGCCTCGAGTCCACTCCTCAAAAACTTATAAAATTAACATCAACGGATTCCTTATCTGGCCACGAGTCTAACCATACCAAATTTAACTATTTCTCATATCATTTCGACCTTCAAATCCTCAAAAATGTCCAAGAGGGTTTTTAAGCTTTTCTCCCTTAAATTCACAGATTATCAACAAAACTTGCGATAAATTCGAGTAATATAACCAAAATTTAGTTAAGAACACTTACCCCTATGTTCTCTATGAAAATCTACAAAAAAATCGCCTTATCTAAGCTCCAAATCGTTACAAATGGGAAATGGGAACGAAGTCCCATTTCCAGAACTTAACCTCTCTACCCAGGCCTATTTTTGCTTCTGCGATAAAAAATGTCGCTTCTGTGACTTCCACTTCTGCGGTTTCCCTCATTTTGCCCAAGACCGCTTCTGCGGTCCATTTTTCGCAAAAGCGAGACCGCTTATGTGGTCCAAGCGTCTGCTTCGGCGGAAGCTGCCCAAACTCCATGTTCTGCTTCTGCGACTCCACTTTCGCTTCTGCGGAACCGCTTCTGTGGAACCGCTTCTGCGGTCCATCTCCGCAGAAGCAAAAACACTAGATACTAGAACCCTTCAGCAGTCTCCAAACTCCAAATTTCTTCCCGTTAGCCATCCGAAATCACCCCGAGGCCCCCGGGACCTCAACCAAAAATACCAATATATCCCATAACATTATTCAAACTTGTTCCAATTATCAAAACACGCCAAACAACACAAAAATTATCAATTCACCATGCATTCAAGCCTAAGTTTATCAAATTCTTCCGAAGCTCACAATCGATCGAAAACCCGACCAAACGACGTCCGCATGACCTGATATTTTGCACACATATCCAAAATCACCTAACGGAGCTACAGCAACTCTCGAAATTCCATTCCGACCCTCGGATCATAATCTCACTCATCAACCAGAATTCGCCAAAATTCAAACTTCACCAATTCAAGTCTAACTCTACACCGGACCTCCAAATCCAATTTCGATCGCACTCCTAAGTCTCAAATCAACCCCGGAAGCTAACCGAATCACCGAAATTCACATCCGAGCCCTCTAACCATATAGTCAACTTCCAATTGACTTTTTCCAAAACATGCTTCCTTCTAAGAGGCTAAGTGCCTAATTTCCAACTAAAACCAATCTAATTCTACCCGATCAACTCAAATACCGATATTGAAACATGGAGCAACACAATATGGGGGAAACGGGGCGGTAACTCACGTGACGATGGGCCTGGTCATCACAGTAAGTATCCCGCCTAATCCCGAAGGAGTAGAGACGTGATGGCCAACATTGACATTCTCTATTGGTCTAGTAATTGTTCATCCTTAATATATATTAAACTGTGGATTTATTTTATAAACATGATTTTTAATCCAAGTAGAGGAAACAAGTAAACATATAATTCCTTCATAGGTAAATTTCCAATGTTTCTCTTTAAATATAATCCAAATATTTTTAAGCCACAAAAGGGAAATAATAACTTAATGAAGTTCAAGACAACAGAACAGACATGCGTAAATCATGCCGAGCTCGACAGCCCGCTCCAACAGAAATGTAAATTGTGCACTACCGAGGGTCGAGCGACACGAACCATAGATGCATCTATTCTCACCGAGGCGTTCAGCCCGTTCCATAAATAAACACATATCCTGCTCGCAAATCATCCATGCGACGCAGGCACACATAAAATACATGCTCAAGTAGGAAGTTAAGAGCTTATCGGCGATAATCAACCAAATAGATAAATTTCTCTTTTTTAACATTTCAGGGAAAATTTAATATTAAATCTCTTTTTAAATTCCTTTACCAATTCAAGGTGATTTGAACAATTCAAACTATCAATAGGTTCACAGTAATCCAAGTATAACATGCTTTTTGGGTCCTAGACTACCCGGACAATAGCATAATAGTATCTACGCACGGACTCTCGTCACCTCGTGCGTACGTAGCCCCCACAAATAGGAGCACATAACCAATTTAACTCACCTATGGGGTAAATTCCCCCTCACAAGATTAGAAAGGAGACTCATCTCGCTCCGAAGACTCATAACCGGCATTCTACATTCTTCCAAAGGCTTGAACCGATGCACAATGCACCAAAGCTAGCCAATTAACGAGAAACTAATGATAACATGCTCAAATACTTGTTAGAAATTCAAATTACACAGATTCCCAACTCTGCCTAGTGAAATGACCAAAATACCCTCAGGCCTACGTGCTCGGATTCTGAAATTTCTTGAAGACGAAGGTTACCCATGACCTTAGGAACTCAAATATATGATTTTCTCTTAATTCCATACTCAAAAATCATGGCTAAAATCCAAGATTATAATTTTCTAGGTTTTCAACCAAAACCTCAATATTTACTCTAATTTCCATGCTTAAAGGCATATATAATTGATATATTCAACTCAAGAGTGGTGGGGATAACTTACCTTAGCATAGATAATGAAATCTCTCTTTGAAGCTCTCCAAAAATCGCCCCTAAGCCATGAAAAATGGGTGAAATGAACCACAACCCCGATTTAAAACAAGTCTCTGCCTTCAGTCGTTTCCACTTCTGCGGAAATTTTACCGCTTAAGCGGTTCCGCTTCTGTAGATATCTTGCCGCTTCTGCGGCTCCCATCCACGTCCAAGCCTACTGCTTCTGCGAAAACTGAACCGCATCTGCGGATCCCTGCAGCTCCAACCAAAACTGCTTCTGTGGTGCTTCGACTGCATCTGCAGTCCTCTCCATTTTGGTCCCAACCGCTTCTGCGGTTAAATTTTCGCCTCTGCAGGGCCGCTTCTGCGGTCCCAAATTCGTAGATGCGGAAATACCAGAAGCAGCAGCTCCAGCTCTTCCTCAAACTCCAAATTCGATCCATTAGCCACCCGAAATCCACCCGAGGCCCCAACCAAATATACCAACCACTCCCAAAACTTTTTACGGAGTTGCTCGAGGCCTTAAATCATAAGAAACAATGCTAAAACCATGAATTACACCCTGATTCGAGCTTTATGAACTTTGAACTTTCCAACTTCTATTTCCTATGTTTAAACCTATCAAATCACGTCCGATTGACTTCAAATTTTGCACACAAGTCACATTTGCAATTGCGGACCCACTCCAACTTTCGGAATTGGATTTCGACCCCGATATCAAAAAGTCAACCTCCGATCAAACTTCTCAAAAACCTTCAAATTTCTATCTTTAGCCAAATGGTTTTAAAATGACCTACGGACCTCCGAATTCACTTTCGATCCCGCTCCCAACTCCAGAATCACCTTACGGAGCTATTCCCAGACTCAGAATCCCAAACGGACATCGATAATACCGAAATTCACTTCGAGCCAAACTTAAGAAATTCCTTCTAAAATGCTAACTTCCACAATAGGCGCCAAAACGCTCCAAGGTTATCCGAAACCCAATCCGGGCATACGCCCAAGTCCGAAATCATCATACGAACCTGAAATCTTCAGTTCCCAATTCCGAGGTTGTTTACTCAAAAATCCAATCCTAGTTCGTTCTTTCAACTTTAAGCTTCTTAAATGAGAATTTTCATTTAAATTTAACCCCGATCTTCCTGAATTTAAATTCTGACCATGCGAACAAGTCACAATACCTTAAATGAAGCTGCTCATGGCCTCAGACTGCTAAATGACGCGTTAGGGCTCAAAACGACCGATCAGGTCGTTACATTCTCTCCCACTTAAACATACGTTCGTACTCGAACGTGCTGAGAACTACACTGGAGTAGTCTGAAATCACTGTTTAGCACCTCAAGCACCTTCCCATGCTATCACAACTCAGTTGAGCACATTAGCACGATAAGTTCTGAAGATACTCCCTTTTATTCACGCAATTAAGCCTTAGAGCCCAATTCCAACATCCGAAATTCTATGCCAGACCTGTTTCCAGCATACGATCACTGTATCAATCACTATATGCTGTACTCAAAGATGACTGCATAACTCTGTTGAATTCACATTTTGCATCACTTTACTCATAGGACCACAATAGCATTTCTGTTTGAATTAATCGAAATTCCACGAATCTGATTCTCCCATTGCACCTTATTACCTACATAGGTCTTGCTCTAACTATTACAATACCGTCACGATGGATGAGATGCCAAAATTCATAATCAACTACTGAGTCAACCAATCATCGAGTCTATACTTCTGACAAGAAACATTACCACATTCTGAACCTAATAATGACCTTTGCTCCTTAATATACTTCATATAATCAGGTTGCACTGATCTTAAATCCCATAATCTTGTCTCACCCAGTATGAACTTCTCAGGCAATAAGCCACTCTGAATGCGATCACAAATCTCATATGACGCCACAATGTGCCAATAGGCCACCAATCCGAACACAACACAAACGGGAAATCAAACTCTGGAAGGAATTACCTAACCCCCGCACTAGCACGAACCTTCCTTAGAAGATAGGAAGCAAAACACACAAAACAATAACGTATAGAGGACTAGACTCGACATCACATTGTTATGGCGCGCAACCCGATACAAATAACATACCCATGGCGGCGTGCCACCCTATCCAAATAACATACTCATGGCGGTGTGCCACCCGATCCAAATAACATACCCATGGCAGCATGCCACCCGATCCATGCATAGATCTCACATAAGGAGATTGCACTTCGAGCTAAATCTGCTCATTACAATAAAAATATCGAATTTCGATCGCAAGCACATTAAGTGCATAATACCATCCCTTGAGAAAGCACATAGCGCTATAGGCTACAAAACTCAAGCACAACTGAGGTGCGGTACAAGATCTGAATCTCAAGAGCTATTTGCTCATAATACGACATTCCCACGTGGGTCCTCAACACATACACAATTCCTCAGGCCATCTTACAACTCACAAGGTGCAATGTATCACTTCATGAAATATCTGAAAATGAGATGACACCCTGACTACTCCATAAGGAGCGCATTAGTAAAATGAATACGACTGGACTGTCATAGAGCCCATATTCACATTTAAACCCATCCACCAACCTCAAGTCGATTCTGATCACATCAAATTGAGCCAATAACCTTTCAAAGGTCCATACTGATTTCCTTCTTCTCATAACACACGGACCAACCATCATAACCGGAGCAAACCTCCTCGGTTCATAACCCAATAAACAAGGTGCCCTCCAAGCATAAATTCTCAAAGAAATGATATTACCCAAATTCCTCATAATTGATTTTTTAGTCAAACAAGTGGCTACATGCCACACTAGTACAATCTTCCCGTGGAACACGTTCCCACAATCTTCCGTAATAAATAACGGGTCCGCACATCTAAACCATCGGATGCACTAATGCTGAAAAGCGATCCAGAATCCTTAACCAGGATGCAAAACCTCTTCCACAACACATCGATCTCAGGTGACGCTGAGGACAATACCAATTTACTCTAATCGTTCAAACCTTTCCTTGCTCATCCGAGCCCGTGACATCCTTGTCAACACCGAACTACAACTTTGACCCTCACTTCTAATTTCCATACCTCTCACCGCACCCAACGTGCCAACATACGATAGAAGATAATTTTCATCATAACTCCGAATTCATTAATATTTTTATATCTTTATCATATGAGAACCTTGCACTTAACTCACTTCAGGAAAATTATAGCAATACACAAGTAATTTTCCATAACTGTAGGATATACAAATCTGCAAGTAGTGGTCCAAGCCACCATAGCCCTTCCAGAATCTGCTTCCACTTAACAAGCCACAACAGTAGAATAGTTTAGAATATTATCAATTACGGCGGCCAACAAACCTCACATGTACCGCCATAAATCAAACGCATAACTCGATCACGCTGAATGAACGGATCACAGACCCCAACATGCCAAATTCAACTATGGCTAATCAATCCCTTTCCCTCCAATTTATCCTTGATTGCTTTGGAAATAATACTAATTCTCCTCAATGCATAACATACTCCCTCTACACTCACCCCGAGTGACCTTGAATTGCGAGACAATGCTGTCTCAAATCTCACAAATTATTTCATATTTCTCAAATGCTACACCACAAGGTAACACATCATAGAACATTCTGGGCACATTCTCATAAGCTGCTACAAAGCTTGATTCTTAGTTGTACTTCTAGGGTTGAAATCATTGAGCACCACACTTTAACTTCTGAAATCACTAGAACAATTATTGAGAGCCACCCGCTCTGACTTGGTCCCAAATATAATTAACTCCGTAATTCTTATAACACACGAATACTCTCTCCGCGAAGCACCCAACAAAATCACTTCCTCTAAAACCTGTATCTATACCAGGCATAAATCCTGAACCTTCTTCCAAGTCCGAACATGAGCCAAGAAGGCTAACCATAGCACATCCTTAATAATTCCTCCGCTCAATTTTCTACTTATGGTCTTTTCTCGTAGCTGGATTAATCCATCAATATGCTAATAACCAGAAATCACGCAAGTAGTTAATCATACAGCCCAATCATAAGCGGTGGGACTCTCCCACTTAGCTTGAAGCCATCATTTCACCATTTTTGAGTTCGCCCGACCATTTTACCTCTTATTGCCTTAACCTCGCGCCATCAATTATAAATCTCTCGAGATCTTCCTGTAAATCACCATTTTTCATATTCTAAGTCTTCATCCACATTCGCACGGCCGATCTCTTTGTTGAAAAGCCAATATAATTCCTTGCAGAAGCTTCGTTAACCACGCGACCGCTAATCTGCTCACAGGGAATAACCCACTTAGGGGAATCACCTCCCGGCATCTTCCCACGCCACTGCACCGGGTACATTCATTATGACACCAATAGCCCATCCTAAGTCCTAGCTCACCTTCCAGTTGCACAAGTCCATTTGCCCCTCGCGGACATCAATTAAATGCGCGGCAACATCCTTCCCAATTCGGGGTTATGCTGCACCCTCCTCCATTTCAAGCAGCTCCTTTCCGCCATAACAATCTTCTGCCGCATAATAGCCCATACTTCATATCATACCCGCAGGCTTCAATCACCAATCATTAAAATCCCCAATTCAATTCAAACTCTCTTTAAGGCGCGTAGTCATCCTACTACCAAGCCCATATGCAACCCTCGCCACTCTCCCACTTTGGCGGAACTCATCTCCTTAATCGGTCACTCGACCTTGCTTCTCATACTTGGCCTTCTAGAAATTTTAAACATCGCATGACACTTCCCACATGTCCTTCCTCATACTTTGCTACTCAATTGTTGCCTCAAATAAAATCTATCTCCGTGGAACTTGAACCCACCATTGCTACTAACTTTAAACCTTTCCAAAGGTCATCTTTATCGATCCGTCAACATTAAAAATTCTGATTCGATCTTAAACCACCGCACCATGCGATATCTGACAGTCATAACTCCAATACTAGTTCACAATATCCTGCCATAAAGGCGAATTGTAGCAGATTATAATGCCAACAGCTTAGTATATTCAATCAGGGCCACGACACCCTCTCATAAAAGAAAGCTCAACCACGCTTGCAAATACTAAGCCTCATTACTTCCACCAGCCCACACCTGACCATCCTTAGTTCGATTGACTTTCCCTGCCAGGAATAAAATACTGAATCCCTTGATTACACGTTGAGTAAACCTCCCTTCAATTTATTCACTGCCCTGACACGTAGGCAACACCCTACCTTCATAACAAAACTGCGGAATAATCGCTCATAAGCGTTATGGCAACCTGTGCCTAGCCTCAAGGCTCTTAGAAGTTCTGTTACTAAGCTGAAACAATAAAATATCCCTCCAAAGTGCGACTATAATATTCCAATCAACTATACCAGGAAAATCATCCCGCACCATATTTTTAGTGCCATTACAATCCTTCAATTTTCAATTTATAGCAAGCGCTCGCATCGTGTAAGATTGAGTGGGAAGGAATCAAAGGCATAAGCCTCAAAGGAAATCGAACCGCACTATAAGGGAATCAAGAAGGGAAGTACTCCTAACAGTCCTGCAGCCTCCCGAGGATAAGTACAGATGTCTCCATACCAATCCGCAAGATTCTACTAGACTTGCTCATGACTCATGAGACCGAGGGGAACCTAGTGCTCTGATACCATATTGTCACAACCCAAAATCTACTAAGGGCAGTGGTGGTGCCGGACACCGCCGTCAGGCCAGCCAACTCAAATACTTAATTATCTCATTTTAACACTTTTGAAATCCAGGATTTTCCTTCATTATTAAGAAATTTTTAAGGATATAGTTTCACATCAAATTTAAATGTTGAACAGTTAGTAAAATACTTCGAACCATCCCAGAAACCCGGTGTCACAAGTGCATGAGCAACTATCGATATAGAAATATAAAAATACATCATATGTCCGAAATACAGTGGATAGGGAATAAATAATAAGAAAGCACTGGAAGGAACTACACTAGCTGCGGGTCATCTCGAATAATGCAGCTTACCTAGTCCCAGAGTCATCTATGCTGCCACGCCCAGTAGGCTGCTAGAGGTATGCATACCCGTGCAACAAAAATGTACAAAAGTGTAGTATGAGTATGAAATCAACGTGTACTCAGTGAGTATCCCGCCTAATCCCGAAGGAGTAGAGATGAGATGGCCAACTTTGACATTCTCTAATGGTCCAATAATTGTTCATCCTTAATATATATTAAACTGTGGATTTATTTTATAAACATGATTTTTAATCCAAGAAGAGGAAACAAGTAAACATATAATTCCTTCATAGGTAAATTTCCATAGTTTCTATTTAAATATAATCCAAATATTTTTAAGCCACAAAAGGGCAATAATAACTTAATGAAGTTCAAGACAACAACACAGACATGCACAAATCATGTCGAGGTCGCGTTGACCAGCTCCAACAGAAAAATAAATTGTGCACTGCCGAGGGTCGAGCGGCATGAACCATAGATGCATCTATTCTCACCGAGGCATTCTACCCGTTCCATAAATAAACACATAACCTGCTCGCGAATCATCCATGCGACGCAGACACACATAAAATACATGCTCAAGTAGGAAGTTAAGAGCTTATCGGCGATAATCAACCAAATAGCCAAATTTCTCTTTTTTAACATTTCAGGGAAAATTTAATATTAAATCTCTTTTTAAATTCCTTTACCAATTCAAAGTGATTTGAACAATTCAAACTATCAATGGGTTCACATTAATCCAAGTATAACATGTTTTTGGGTCCTAGACTACCCGGACAATAGCATAATAGTAGCTATGCACGGATGCTCGTCACCTTGTACATACGTAGCCCCCACAAATAGGAGCACGTAACTAATTTAACTCACCTATGGGGTAAATTCCCCCTCACAAGATTAGAAAGGAGACTCACCTCGCTCCGAAGACTCATAACCGGCATTCTACATTCTTCCGAAGGCTTGAACCGATGCACAATGCACCAAAACTGGCCAATCAATGGCAAACTAATGAGAACATGCTCAAATACTTTTTAGAAATTCAAATTACACAGATTCCCAACTCCGCTTAGTGAAATGACCAAAATACCCTCAGGCCTACGTGCCCGGATTTTGAAATTTCTCGAAGACGAAGGTAACCCATGACTTTACGAATTCAAATATATGATTTTCTCTTAATTCTATACTCAAAAATCGTGGCTAAAATCCAAGATTATAATTTTCTAGGTTTTCAACTAAAACCTCAATATTTACTCTAATTTCCATGCTTAAAGGCATATATAATTGATATATTCAACTCAAGAGTGGTGGGGATAACTTACCTTAACATAGATGATGAAATCCCTCTTTGAAGCTCTCCAAAAATCGTCCCCAAGCAATGAAAAATGGGTGAAACGAACCAAAACCCCGATTTAAAACAAGTCTTTGCCTTCAGTCGTTTCCACTTCTGCGAAAATTTTACTGCTTAAGCGGTTCCTCTTTTGCGGATATATTGCCGCTTTTGTGGCTCCCATCCATGTCCAGGCCTTCCGCTTTTGCGGTTCTCCACATCGCAAGTGTGGTCCGCTTCTGCGGAAACCCAACTGCATCTGTGGATCCCTGCAGCTCCAACCAAAACCACTTCTGCGGTGCTTCAACCGCATCTGCGGTCTCTCCATTTTGGTCCTAACCGCTTCTGCGGTTAAATTTTTGCCTCTGCGGGGCCACTTCTATGGTCCCAAATCCACAAAAGCGGAAATACCAGAAGCAGCAGCTCCAGCTCTTCCTCAAATTTCAAATTCGATCCGTTAGCCACCCGGAATCCACCCGAGGCCCCCGAGCCCCCAACCAAACGTACCAGTCACTCCCAAAACACATTACGGACTTGCTCAAGGCCTTAAATCATAAAAAACAATGCTAAAACCATGAATTACACCCCGATTCGAGCTTTATGAACTTTGAAGTTTCCAACTTCTATTTCTGATGTTTAAACCTATCAAATCACGTCCGATTGACTTCAAATTTTGCACACAATTCACTTTTGACATTGCGAACTCAACCATTTTCCGGAATTGGACTCCGACCCTGATATCAAAAAGTTAACCTCCGGTCAAACTTCTCAAAAACCGTCAAATTTCTATCTTTAACCAAATTACTTTAAAATGACCTACGGACCTCCGAATTCACTTTCGATCGCGCTCCCAACTCCAGAATCACCATACGGAGCTATTCCCCGACATGGAATCCCAAACGGACATCGATAACACTGAAATGCACTTCGAGCCAAACTTAAGAAATTTCTTCTAAAATGCTAACTTCCACAATAGGCGCCAAAACGCTCCCGGTTATCCAAAACTCAATCTGGGCATAGGCCCAAGTCCGAAATCATCATATGAACCTGCTAGAACCTTTAGATCTTGGTTCTGAGGTCATTTACTCAAAAATTCAATCCTAGTTCATTCTTTCAACTTTAAGCTTCTCAAATGAGAATTTTCATTTAAATTTAACTCCGATCTTCCTGAATTTAAATTCCGACCATGCGAGCAAGTCACGGAACCTAAAATGAAGCTTCTCATGGCCTTAGACTGCTGAATGATACGCTAGGGCTCAAAACGACCGGTCAGGTCGTTACACCGGTTGTCCTTTGTCATGGAAAATCACGTCTTTCTTTAGCACTATATTTTACTCTACTTTTGCTTGTCCGTTTGTCTAATTTTTCCTCTGTAATCTTCTCATTCCCGGTTCAATTCTTTTTTAACTTTTCCTGCATAATTTAGTCAAAAGTATGGAATAAATATGATAGTTTTTGTGTTTTTGTGAAGAACTTATATGTTTAAAAATCAAGTAAAATGCGCTTATCAAATACTCCCACACTTAAAATTTTGCTCGTCCTCCAGCAAATAAAATAACTAAACAATTTTACCAGAATCATGAGAACTCTCGCCAAAGAAGAAGTAACTAAGACCAATTCACAAGCTCATACAACTTTTAACCGTACTCAGATTCACCTATTGAGAACTGAAATCATAATTTTTTCTAATCCCCAGTGTGTCTCATCAAATGAAGAGAGATACCCATTAATCACACAATATATAGATATAGATAAAAAAAAAGGGCATAGATAAAAAAAATTCACTCACTCTCATCAAAGAAGTACTTCAAGCTACTGGAAATTACCATATGCTTGACTATCATGTTGTTCTCCATTAATGTAGGAGTCTTTGAGTCGAGATCATATAGTGACTTAAATTTCCTATGGGTACTACACTTTATTTTATCACTTAAGCACAATTGTCTTTGCTCTGATTTAAATAATAACCTCTATTTTGTTTCATCCCTTTTACCTTTTTTTTTTACGGAGATGCCGACATTTCTTTGTTGCTATCCTCTCCCTTCTTTTTTTTTTTTTGAGAATTTCAGACGCAATTATCTTTTTATTTCTCATGGCAACATCTCAAAAGATTGACAACTTCAAAAAAATTTATTCTTTCACCAATTTTTTTTACAATTACACCTCACGCCTAGATTTTTACATTCCGATGAATTCTTAAAGTGCCCAAAAGGGAATTGGGTAAACAAAGAACAAGTCATAACAACAAACAGGCTAAGGGTTAAAGCTTGGTGATCAACAAAATAAGAGATAATTTATTTAGGCTCAACTAGGCTAACTAGGGATAAAAATCATTAAGGTAGGTCAATTTATGTTATGGCTCAATAAAGAAGGCCTACGTTCATTTTTTAACTCAAAGATCTACCTAGAATTTTCCCTCAATCCACATTCAAGGCAAGTTCTAGATTTCCAGATACACATAAGCTAACAACACAATACACGTGGGCCAACGAAAACTATGATTTCAATCACCAATAAGTATGAGCTTATAAAAGTGATCATAAAACCCGTGAATGGTACTTAATCAAATTCATCTTTTCTAAATCTCATCCTTTCCAAGTCAAATCAAGTTTAGCCACCTTATTTACCAAAACAAGTTAAAATGACTAAAAGTCCTAAAAAAATATTCAATTCAAAATATTACGACCATGGCAAAGAACTGAACAAGAAATTTATAGAAGTGTATAAAATAAGTTGCCTTAAAAACAAGGCAAATAAATCTTTTTTCGTTTTTTTTTATTTTTATTTTTTAAATTTTATAATTTTACTAAAAATACTTTTTTCAGTTGTAAAATATATACTCCTTCCGTTTCAAATTATGTGAACCCATTTGACTGGGCACGGAGTTTAAGAAAAGAGAGAAGACTTTTGATCTTGTGATGTAAAATGAGGAACATGAATTTTGTGTGGCTATAAATCATTCTGTAAAGGTAAATTATTTCCAATAAGAAAAGTGGTCATTCTTTTTGGCAAGGACTAAAAAGAAAATAGGTTCACATAAATTGAAACGGGGGGAGTATTTTTTATACTTAACCGAAAAAAAAAACTTAAAAGAAACAAACATATTCATCTACCCCCCAAGCTTAAATAATTTCATGTCCTCATGAAAAATAAATTAAAAGTAAAAGGAGATAAAGGAGCTTCCCTGATTTTTTCGATTCTGGCCTCATTTCCTTTTTTTTTTGGTTTTTCAAGTTTTCTATCATATAATAAAGACAAGATTATTGTAAAGAAAATATTCATTTTCATGATAGGAGACAACTTTCAATGTCTCAATCATGAGAGAGCTTCTTTATCATGGCAAAATATATTAATACATACTACATACACATACACACACATATATAATATAATACAAACATGCAATTATTATTATTATTATTATTATTTTATTTTTTTAATTTTATTTATATAAGAAAAAACTAATTTTATTATATGTATTTACTAAAAAGGAAATATTATATATTACTAATAATACTCACTTTAAAGATCAAAGAAAGGGAAAGAAAATAGTTCTGAGTTTAACGTCGCCAGCTCGACTTATTTTAAAAATTAGGCAAAAAGGATTGTTGAAGCTTGTTTGTCGAAGAATCTGCTGATATAAGCCTTCAAATGATGACTGTTTACTTTGAATTTGTCTCCCCCATCTGTATGTTGTACTTCAATGGCACCACAGGGGGTCATTCCTGTTACTATATATTGTCCTGTCCAGCATGACTTAAATTTTTCTTGGAATAATCTCAATCGGCTATTGTACAACAGAACATGATCTCCCACTTTAAAATCTTTATGGTGGATGAGCTTGTCATGCCACTTTTTTATTTTTTCCTTATATAATTTAGCATTTTTGTATGCTGTAAGTCTGAACTCTTCCAACTCATAAAGCTGCAATAGACGATTTTTACCTGTATCTGGTAAGTTTAGATTCAACAATTTTATAGCCAATATGTTTTATGCTCTAACTCTACAGGTAAATGAAAAGCCTTTCCAAAAACTAGTCTATAATGAGATATGCCTATGGGAGTTTTATAAGCAGTTCTATATGCCCATAACGCATCATCCAATTTTAAAGGCCAATATTTTCGAGAAGAACCAACAGTTTTTTTTAAAATTCTTTTTAATTCTCTATTGGAAACTTCTACTTGTCCGCTTGTTTGAGCATGATATGAAGTTCCTGTTTTATGAGTAACTCCATATCTTGACAACAAACTAGCAAATTGTCTATTTATAAAATGAGTTCCTTGATCACTTATAATAAATCGTGGAGTTCCAAATCTAGAAAAAATACTTTTTTTGAGAAAAACACAAACAATATGAGCATCATTTTTTCTAGTAGCAATTAGACAAGAGGGGTTGCTCTGATGGTAAGCAACCCCCACTTCCAACCGAGAGGTTGTGAGTTCGAGTCTCCCCAAGAGCAAAGGTGGGAAGTTCTTGGAGGGAAGGATGCCGGGGGTCTATTTGGAAACAGCCTCTCTACCACAGGGTAGGGGTAAGGTCTACGTACATACTACCCTCCCCAGACCCCACTGAGTGGGATTATACTGGATTGTTGTTGTTGTTGTTGTTGTTTTTCTAGTAGCAATTGCTTATACCCATTTTAAAATATAGTCAACAGCTACTAAAATATATTCACAACCATTTGAAGGAGGAAAAGGACCCATGAAGTCAATGCCCCAAACATCAAAATATTTCACACATAATAATAGAGTTAAGAGGCATTTCATCCCTTTTTGAAATGTTACCGGTTCTTTGACATAGGTCACAAGCGGCAACAAATTTTTTTGCATCTTTGAAAAAAGTAGGCCAGAAAAAACCAACTTCAAGTACTTTAGTTGTTTTCCTTGCTCCTCCGTAGTGTCCTCCTACAGCTCCATCATGGCAGTGACTTAAAATGTTGTTCATTTATGTTTCAAGTACAATCTCCTGATTATGTCATCTTGAGGGCATGTGAAATGTGGTTTTTTCCTGATCTTCTGGAGCAATTGGTATATGATTATACCCAGAATATCCGTCAAGAAAACAATAAAAACTATGGCCTGCAATTCTTTCAAGCATTTGGTCAATAAACAACAAAGAAAAATGATCTTTCCTTGTGGCCATTAAGTCGTCTGCAATCAATACAGACTCTCCATCCTGTGACCGTTCTAGCAGGTATGAGTTTATTATTTTCATTTTTTTACGTTCACACCTCCTTTCTTTGGCACTACCTATACAGGACTTACCCAAGGACTGTCAAATATTGGATAAATGATACCTGCTGCTAGAAGTTTCACCACTTCTTTCTTGACGACTTCCTGCATTGTTGGGTTCAGTCTCCTTTGTGGTTGGACTATTGGTTTGTAATTTTCTTCCATGAGGATCCTATGCATACAAATAGCTGGATTGATTCCTTTGATGTCTGCTATAGTCCACCCTAAAGCTCTTTTATATTTCCTCAAGACCTCTATTAGTTTGTATTCGTATTCTGGAGTAAAAGAAGATGAAATGATTACTGGAAATAATTCAGGTTCAAGAAAAATATATTTTAAATGAGAAGGAAGATTATTGAATTCAAGTTTTGATTGAACTTCTCCTTGTGATATTTTCTCATTTTGTGATTCCTTTTTCAATGTTTCAGCTTCTTCTCTGATTGTGGGATTTTCATCACTTGTGGTACCTGACCTGACTAAATATCATTCCAATGAATCAGTAATTAATTGATTATCCTTGAATTCATCTACAAGGTCATCTAGTAAGTCAATTTGAAAACAAGATGATGATGACTCATTCCCAGGAAATTTCATCATTTTCTGCATGTCAAAAATTACTCTCTCCTCATCAACTCGCAATATTAATTGTCCTTGATGAACATCAATGATCGCTCTTCCTGTTGCGAGAAATGGTCTACCTAAAATTAATGGTACCTCAGTATTTTCTTCCATTTCAAGTACTATATAATCTAGTGGGAATACAAATTTATCTACTCTAACGAGGACATTTTCAATTATTCCTTTGGGCCTTTTAGTACTTTGATCAACTAATTGAAGAGACACACAAGTATCTTTCATTTCACCAAGTTCTAATTTCCTGAAAATTGAGAAAGGCATTAGATTTATTGAAGCACCCTAATCACATAATGCTTTTTCAAAGTTAGCCCATCCTACAGTACAAGGAATTGTAAAACTCCCTGGATCGCCAAGTTTCTCTGGAAGCTTATTTTGAAGTATAGAACTACATTTCTCTGTAAGCTTAACAACTGAAACTTCTTCCATTTTCTTTTACTTGACAAAATTTCTTTGAGAAATTTAGCATATGAAGGCATTTGTGTCAAATCTTCTGTGAAAGGTATGTTAATATAAAGTTTTTTTAAAATATCTAGAAACTTTGAAAATTGTTTGTCAAGATTTTCTCTTTTCATTTTTTTGGGAAAGGGGAGAGGTAAAGAGTAAGGATTTGTTATCAATTCATTTTCTTGTACCTTTTTTCCTTTATCTTTTTGTTCTTTTAGAAGTTCAGAGTCTCTTTTATTCTCACCTTCATTTTACCTGTTCCACTTCTTGTTGACTTCCTTGTCTATCTGCATATGGATAATCAAGAGTTTTACCTGACCGCAGAGAGATGGCTTTGAGGTGTTCCTTTAGATTTTTCTCGGTATTGCTTGGTAGAGAACCTTTTATTTGTTCAGACATGAGGGTTGCTAATTGGCTTACCTGAATTTCTAAATTCTTGATAGCTGAATGTTGACTTTTAACCTTCTCGTCAATAGCTTTAATGAATTTGTGCATCAGGTCTTCAAGGCTTTGTTGATGAGCTCTTTGAGGCTGCTACTGATATTATTGAAAATTCTATTGCCCTCTCCATGGGACTACCGAATGAGTAATTATTTCTATAACCAATCACATTTACCTGTTCCTCATTTTGTGTTGAATCTTGACATTCATTATTTGGATGATTACCTTTACAAATATCAAAATTCTCAAGTTGGGATGATAATTGAGCATTTAGTTGAAATGCCCCAAATTTTTGTGTTAGAGTTGCAATTTGTTGCGCTAATGAATTCCAAGCTTCAACCTGATTGACTCCTGCTGCTTTCTTAACAATATTTCTGTCAGAGGGCCATTGAACATCATTTTCTGAAATTTCATTCAGCAATTGCATGGCATCTGTAGTAGTTTTGCTCATTATGGATCCTCCAGATGCTGCATCAATAACATTTCTAGCAGAGGGTTTAAGACCATGATAAAAAATATATAAAGTGTCAGGATCTTCGATACCATGGTGTGGACATTTTCTTACCATTGATTTTAATCGTTCCCATGATTGGTATACAGATTCAGTGTTTGTTTGCACAAAATTACTTATTTCTTGTTTCACTTTAAACGTTTTTGGAGGTGAAAAATATTTATTAAGAAATTTCTGAGTCATCTGGTACCATGCAGTGATTGAACCTCTAGGCAGACTTCACAACCATAATTTGGCTTCACCTTTTAAAGAAAAAGGAAAAACCCGCAACCTGATAACGTCTGTTGTGACTCCATTATACCTGAAAGTTTCAACTAATTCAAGAAATTCAATTAGATGGGTGTGAGGATCTTCACTCGCATCACCAGTAAATTGGCACGACTGCTGAATAGTTTAAATCAAGCCTGTGCGGATTTCAAAATTGTTTTGCTGCAATTGGTGGTCTCCTCACACTTGATTCTCCTTCAAAATGTTCTAGCCTTGCATAATCACGTAGTATTCTACCACGTCGTTGTGCCACCTCATCAAATTGTTCATCTACTTGATGTGGTGGAAGTTGGTTATTGAGTTTGTGATGACCCGACCCGTCGTCTCATGTGTTACTGCTCTATTTTCCCCATTTTATGCTTCTTCATGTTTCCTTATCAGTATTCGGTGTGTTAGAGTTGAACTGGATTGGTTTTGGTAGGAAATGAGACACTTAGTCTCTTTAAGGAAGACTTGGTTTAGAAAAGTCAACCGGATATTGACTATTAAGATAGAGGGCTCGGATGTGATTTTCGGTGATTTAGTTAGCTTCGGGGAATGATTTGTGACTTAGGAGCGTGATCAGAAGTGATTTTGGGGGCCCGGTGTGGAATTAGGCTTGAATTGGCTAAGTTAGTATTTTGGCGAATTTCGGTTGATGGGTGAGATTTTGATCCAAGGGTCGGAATGGAATTCCGAGAGTTGCGGTAGCTTTATTAGGTGATTTTGGATATGTGTGCAAAATTTTAGGTCATTCGGACGTCGTTTGGTTGGGTTTTTGATTGAATGTGAATTTGAAGAACTTAGGCTTGAAATTGATGAAAAATGAGGATTTTTGTGTTGTTGGATGTGTTTTTAAGATTGGAACAAGTTTGAATAGGGTATTGGATCATGTCTGAACTTTTGGTTAAGGTCCCGGGGGCCTCGGGGTGAGTTCGGATGGTTAAACGGAAGGTTTTTTAAGTTTAATTGCAGGTTCAAGTTGCTGGTATCTGTTGGTTTCGCACCTGAGGTTGTGGGACCGCAGGTGAGGTCTCACTGAAGCGGTTTGAGGAGCGCAGAAGCGGAAAACTGGTCCCTTGCCAGGTTCCGCAGAAGCGGGATTAGGATCGCATAAGCGGTCCCGCAGATGCGATTGGGGACCGCAGAAGCGGAAAGTGGCCTTAAGTGAAAAGTTCGCAAAAGCGGACGTTGACCGCATTAGCGGAAGTCGCAAAAGCGGTATTTGATCCGCAGAAGCGGATATAACTGACAGTTAAGTGGGATTTATCTTCTTCGCGAATTTTTGGAAAGAGTAACATTTTGGACTCCGAACCTAGAAACTTTGAGGTGATTTTGAAGAGAGTTTTGAGGGTTTTCATCAAGTATGGATTCTTGGACTTAGCATACATTATTATGGTGTAAAATCATTGATTAACACTGAAAAACCCAAAGAATTAAAGTTTAAAAATGGAGGTTAGGGCTTGAAACTTAAGAGAGTTAAACTAGGGATTTGAGGGGTCAAATGGACTCTGATTTTGATAAATTTGATATGTATAGACTTGTGGCGAGACAAGGAATCCGGTAATATGAGTTTTGTAATTTTTCGAGAAGTGGGCCCGGGACTCAGGTTTTGCTAGTTTCGAAATTTTTGCTATTTCTCAATTGTTTTCAATTGGGTATTGTTCCCTTAGCATATTGTGATGTATTCGCTCTGATTTTGGTTAGATACGATACGCGTGGAGGCTGATTTAAGTGGAAAAGGCATCGCGAGCTAGAGATTTCACCGGTTCGAGGTGAGTAATACTTGTAAATGATATCCTGAGGGTTTGAAACCCTAGATTTGAACATCATAGTGCTGTATTGAGGTGACTTGCATGCCGGATATGAGCGTAGGGTAGAGCACTGTTGGGGATTGTGACTTGGTCCGTCCCGGTGGTTGATTTTTACCGCGTATTTGACTAAAACTACTTGTTATCGTTATAATTTGGGCTGATTTCCATGTTTGGGCTTCGTGCCAACTATGTAAATTCTTCGGGGATTGATATTACTGTTTTAGCACATCTTGCATATCATTTGGTTTCAGTCCAAGGTTTTAAATACTATTTCTGCAAACTCAGCCATACTCCTAAGTTTTGAAAACTCAATGATAGTTTAAATGATAATTCGGGCTGAGAACTACTATTTTATAAATGTCCAAGGGGCTTATGATGATTTCTGGACTGAGCATGGATCGGGCTGCGCGCCGCAGCAGTGATTTCAAAACAGTGCTAACAATGACACTGTATGATGTGACTTGAAACAGTGGTAACAATGACAGTATATGATGTAAATTGGTCAGGTAACAATGACTGACCGGTCAGGTAACAACGACTGACCAGGAATAAATTGATGCCATGAGATGGCTTGATATTGCGCTTGGTCTGTTGGAGCCCCTCCAGAGTCTGTACACACCCCTAGTGAGCACCGTCGATGATAAATACATGGTTGGCTCGGACTGCATGCCGTAGTGGGTACCTGAGTGTACCGGTCATATGCATTGCATTGCATTCATACATTGGTTCCTGTTTGTACTACGTGTCATGACATCCAACACTCTTATTTCATTGGCATCCATGCTACTTCTTGCACTGTTTATCAGATACCCTGGTATTAATGGTTAGTGGAGTGCTGTGCCCGAGAGGCTGACTTATGTGCTGACTTGCACTGTCTGATTACGCATTTATTTGCTTAACTGTAGAAAGAGATATCTTCAAAAGAGGTTTTAACTGAGCCCAGATGTTTTCTAAAGGTTTTCACGGTTTTACTGATTTCTCAAAGGATTACACTGTTCTTTATAGCATGATGGAGTGCCTTACGTGATTTCTGGTGCTTAGTTATTATTTACTTTTATTACTCATTGAGTTGGAGTACTCACTTTATTCCATGCACCTCGCGTGCAGTTGCAGGTATTTGTTACCCGGTAGTGGGTTAGCGCTGAATTAGGGTTGTTATCACAACTGAGCAAGGTGACCACCGTCGTTCGCAGCACCAGACTTCGTTCCTTGATTCCAGAGTTCATTTTGTGTATTATTATTGGCCCAGTAGTTGTGTTGAGTCTTCTTAGATGCTCGTGACTTGTGACACCCCGGTCGGGTTATGTTGGGTTGTAAATACTGGTTATTATTGTCGTTAAGCTATACTTATCTATTCATTTATGTTTAATAATTGTCAAAAAGATGATTTGGGTTAGTTGGTTGGCCTTGTCTTCACGAGAGGCGCCATTACGACCGGGTTTGAAAATTGGGTCGTGACAGAGTTCTTCGTTCTCCATTTCCTCTGATGTGAAAATTTGAGATCGTGAGGATTGTTCTTTTTGCAACAACCGCAAGGATTTTTCGATTTCATGATCGTATTTGGCTAGTTCTCTATAAGAGGAACGGGTATACACTATGAAATTTCTGTAGAAAAGTTAAAAGAATTAGACAATAAAAATAAATCTTAAATTAGTAATAAAACAATTAATCTGTAGTTGGCTTTAGCCAATCCCCGGCAACGGCGCCAAAAATTTGACCAGTGTCTAGTGTATATAAAATTTTACCTCGTACTCTATCAAATAATAGTATAGAAAGATGTCGAACCCACGGAGATTGGTTTATCTATTCTACAAATATTTCTTGTTTTAGTTACAATTTGAGAAAATCAGAAAGAGTTGAGTTTTAAATTAACTAACTAAAAATGCACGAATGGAGCAATAGAACATATTTTGTTTTTCACAAATATAATAAAAAGGTATTGGGATCCTGACTTCACTTAATATTTTTATTATATAGTAGATACATTTATCCTTCAATTTCTATTTCTCATAAATGTATAAATGCCTCTCACGATTACATTTATATATTATTACTATTGTTGAACAATTAATTGCACTCCTCTTGGTTATACATATAAATCGTTAAAATGGTAATATTAAATAACCGAAAAATATATACTTGAACTAAAACATGCTCTTTTTAGTAGGTCCCTCGGTTACCCTACTTATTATAATTGATTGCTACTATATTCACCTTTTTTTATTACAAATAAGTGTAGAATTAATTTTAACATATATGAGCTAGATGTCACTAAATATAGGTTAACATCTATCAATATCAAAATTAAGTATTACTTCTTCTGCCTCTTTCGATTACAGAATTAGTAAGAAGTTAATGTGTAGTACGAAATACATAGACGTTAACATATTAAATAACACTCAACTATAAAGCAGATAAAATTTAAATAAAAAGCTTCAGCTCAAGTATGTGAAATTGAAGAATAATATCTACTATTATCTAAAAATATTAAGATCCGTCATTTTTCTCAACACAAGAAAAGTTACTCCATATTGGAGCCAATACCGATAACGAAAATAATCTTGCCCATTAAATAAGAAAATAGAAAAAAATATTCAAGAGAATAATTTCCCCTATTTAATTAAAAACAGGAACTAGAGTAATTTCCAATACTACAATTTATTCGGAACTAGAAATGAAGCCAGTATAATGGCTAAAAAATGAAACAGAAGCAAAACTAAAGAACAAAGAAAAAGGAAAAACTTTCTGCTCAATATTCACTTCTCCGATTTCTCCTCTGCTCCCGTTCACAAACGATGCCTCTTAATAGGCAAGCCATGACAAGATTTTCAATTATCTTCTGGATATGAACTTGTCATGGCTGGTTGTGGCCTTGTTATGCATGGTTATGAGCTTCTTTGGTTATGGATCGGTTATGGTTTATTGTAGCCGGTTGTGAGTCGGTTATACTTTGTTGTAGCCGATTGTGAGTCGGTTGTCCTTTGTCATGGAAAATCACGTCTTTCTTTAGCACCATATTTTACTATACTTTAGCTTGTCCGTTTGTCTAATTTTTCCTTTGTAATCTTCTCGTTCCCGGTCCAATTCGTTTTTAACTTTTCCTGCATAATTTAGACAAAAGTATGAAATAAATATGATAGTTTTTGTGTTTTTACAAAGAACTCATATGTTTAAAAATCATGTAAAATGCGCTTATCATTCCTCTAACTCGTGCACTATTCTAACTTACAGTGAATGACCCCTACGAAGAAAACAAGAATTGGCGAAGAAGCTAATGCCACCCCAGGAGTGGTTCTTGATTCTCTACTTGATTAAGCAGGAGAGGATACTCCCCGACTATTTCAGTGCCTAATTTTTCTACACCAGAAAGGACTGCCCCAACTCCTATATCTATTAAGGGTGAAACTATCCCTCCCACCGATATTCCTGTTCCACCTTCAGCCCCAGTTTCCGGTTTTGGTATTTCTAATGGGGATCTTAGGGGAGCTATCCAGAAGTTGTCCCAGTTAGTGGCTTCTCAGGCCCAAAGGTCAAATGTTGCACCCACATCTCCTAGACAACAAGGGGATTATATTAGTTCTAGGGTGAACAAACTTCTTTATTTAGATCTGCAGGTGTTCATATGTACTGATCCCGAGCTGAACCCTTAGGATTTCATTGATGAGAATTTCCTGAGTAATGCATGCTACTGAGATAGAAATAGTGGAATTGGCCTCCTACCACCTGAAAAGGGGTGGCATATTCTTGCATTGAGTTATGGGAGGAGTCCCGTGTGGAGGGGAGCCTCCGGCGAGGCGGGGTGAATTCGCCGATGCTTTTATGGATTATTTCTTGCATACCGAGACTAAGGCGGCCCATGCCGTCGAGTTTGAGACTTTGAAGCAGGGTAGTATGAGTGTGTGGGATTACTATATGGATTTTGTGCACCTGTCCAAGCCTGTCCGAGCATGGGGCATGACAAATAGAGGAACCAAGCAATAAATATTGCATCTTGCAGTTCTTTGCCTTTAAGCGAGGGATGTCATTTTATCTTTTTGGTGTGAGAAATTGCAGAATATAAACACATTGTTCCTCATCCATTGACTCCTTCATATGCTCAAATGGATCAATTCTCGTGTCACCAACCAAGCACAATGTTGAAAAATGGCTAGAATAAGGTCCAATGCGCTCCAACTCCAAAACTACATTATTGTTTATGTCCTCAATTTTGTGCACTTCATCAACCTTGTATCATTCATAATTTTGTCGAATAGTTGGGATTCCTCTTTTTGCTCCATAAGTTGACCAATATCCTCAAAAATTAGTTGTAAGGCATCAGACACCTCAACCTTTTTATTCAATTTAGCCTGCAGGTCATGGATATCTGAGCCAAATTGGTCTATCTCTTGCCTGAGGTCAGTTCTTCTTTCTATCAGTTGTTCTACCATATTTGACAAACCATTATACAGAACCCCATAAAATTTTACCAGTTGAGTTTGTTCTTCTAGCTAAGATTGGCTCACGATATCTACTTCTTCAAAGTAATCTTCTTGTGGGAACTCACTCTCTTCGTCGAGTTGAGATTCTTCTTAATAATTGGCCATTAATTCGTCCATTCTCGACTGGAGTCTTATGATCGCTAAGGCATCAAGAACTTGTTGCTCGGTTACTTGCCTCATTATGTCCATAATAGCATTTTGATTTTCATCTTGTTGCTCAGCTACTTTCATCATTAAGTCCATAATATGAGCATCACGTTCCATATCTTCCACTTCATTGCTCCTATCAAACTCATAAACATTATTAGAAACATTATAATAAGAGCTCTAAGAAGGATAATAAGAATTAGGACAACCATCTTAATGGCCACCTTGACAATCACACACATTACAAATATTTCACTCATCAGATTGAGAAGCATAATTTTTCCACAAGTGTGGTCCTCCTCAATATGGACAAGGATCGCCATAATAAGAAAACCGATATTCGACCAATTATCACTCCAAAATTCCATAGCAACAAAGATAATCAAATATTAAACTAAGATAAAAATTTAAAACTTGAATAGACAAAGAGTAAAAATCTATTCTAGTAGACTAGTTAATTTCTAAGTCCCGGGCAACGGCGCCAAAAACTTGTTGCTCCCAAATACACATGCAAATATACATGATCGACAAATAAGATAGGATTACGAGTCCAGATATCGTACCCATAGGGACTTGTGATTAACTATCAATTAAATTCAATGAAACAATTAATCTATTCAAGCGAATCCTAACATATGAATATTTAACTAAAATTAATCTAAAGTAACAAATTAAAAGATTAAAGAAAACAACGATAAGCTTAAATACAAATTCAATGTGAGTGAATATTATAGAGCTATGAGTTAGCTAACAATGTTGTTGAGTTTTTCACTTAAATCGTCTAATTAATTTATCTGGTTTATTGGTTGACAGGGTTAATATTGCTCGTAGCCTTCTCCCGAAGTACTACTCACCTATTCAAACTATCTAACGCTTATATTACTATGAAATTAGAATTAATAAGAATGCATTAATAATTCATGTAAAGTAACCAAGAAAGGCGATTAGGTATATTCCTATCCTAACCGCTTATTCGCCCCCCTTCCGAGTTAAGATCTTTTTCTAATCAATCTTATATGCAATCTAGAATTTTCTTTCCTGAGTTCAATCCTAGTTTTGTAGATAGTATTCAATCGGTGATCAAGCAATCAAATGATTAAGCGAGAGATTGAATAAACCAATATGATAAAATAATAAGAACAATACAAGCTTCAAACTACAATGTTCATGCAACATCCAAAACTCTAGAACTAATAAACTCTAAGATTAAAGGAAAAGAAGAGAAAAAACTCGTTAGAAGCCTTCTCCAAGCGTGATGTTCTTGCCTCCGGTCGCAAAACTCCCCTAAAAATGATGTTTAATGACTATTTATATGTGTAGGAAAAAGACCTAAATGAAATAACCAAAGTCCAAAACTAAATAGGAGACAAAACAACTTCAAAACCCCGAACGCACGAACACCTCGCGACAGGCCTCGCGTCGTGAACCTTAACGTTAGAGAAACTCCTCGCATCGCCGGCTTCTTTGCTTCAATTCAAATTTTTATTTCTCCTGCCTAACTTCCCAATTCTCATTCCCGTTTTCTTCTTTTCCTTTGCAATTATTTCTTTGTCTCTTCAATCATTGTTTAGTTATGGTATCGTAATATTTTTCATTATCAAATAATCACAATTCATTCTTGTAGTGCATAAAATACACGTAAAATCTCTACTTTGCTACTAATTTTATCTTCAATGTACCTACACATAAAATAAACTCAAGGCACAAAGATAGTATAGTTTAGAACTAAAGCCCCAAAATGTAAGGTAAGTAATGCACTAAAAATATGTAATTATAGCCAAACATCAGTTGTGACCCAGCCCTAGAGTGTAAACTTAATGGGTGTTTGATTTGTTATTTGTTTATGGTTAGGTGTTTGTTATTTAGCCTTGTTCTTGCTTTTAATTATAGAATTAATGGTTGAAAATATTATTTCATGTCTATTTGACTTGGTCTCTACTTGAGAAAGAGAGACTTACTGTAGGAAAACTTGGTTAACAAGAAATCGGGGTAAATCAAGAGATTGATATTCCCAATTAAATAGTTGAATCTAGAGATAGTAAAATCTGATTTGAGCTTTTATCAATCGTGTCGTTCAATACCCATTTGGACTTGAGAAAGCCAAATTGAAAAAAATCACTCTCCAACGGAGAGTTATTGAGTGGGTACTCGAATGTTGACAACTATAATACACCCCAACCAATAAGAAAAGCTTTAAAGTTTATAACCCATTAGGCAAATACCTAGGTGAAGGTTATAGCCCTAGGCCTTTTATATCATTTGAAAAAATAAATTCCTAGTTTAAATGCTTAGGTGGTAATCTTCTTTTTAAATGAGACTTAGAAATAATTCAAATTTGTGGAAGTGCAATTTGAGATAATTCAAGCCCATTCACTATAATATTTACTCCTACGTCCCATTCATAGCTCCTTGTGGAAAATCGAACCCGACTCCTTGTTGGGTATTACTATTGCATCGACCATTTTACAACCTTAAATAGAGGTGTGACTTGGAAGAGATCAATTTTTAGCATCGTTGCCGGGGAGATAAAAACGGATTTTGCTATATATTTGATTTTGTGTGTGAATTGTCTTCTTTTCCTTCCGTGTTACTGATTTTTGTGAATCAATTGTAGGTGCAACAATGACCCTCAATAATGATCAACTCGGAAATATGCCTTTAGGGGATGTGGACATGGAACATGACCAAGTTGAAGAGGTTCCTCTTGAACCTCAAGCAAATAGAAGAGGCCGACCATGTCAAGATAATATCTTAGTTCCACCCCACCTCCACCAAGAGCGCTTCCGAATGAAGGGTATGCAAGTGCCATAGTCCCTCCCCGCAATAGGGTAGAGAACTTTCAAATCACGAATCTAATGCTCACATTGCTTGAGCAACGGGGATTCTTCACCAAGGCTCAGAGTCAAAATTCATACAAACACTTGAAGGGGGTTTGTGGACACTTGAAGGGGGAGTAAAAAGACAAACATCTCCGAGGATGCTCTAAGGTTGAGGCTATTTTTCTTTCTCTCTACGGGGGAAAGCCTTGGATTGGTTAGAGATATTGCCAAACAATTCCATCCATACATGGGATGAATTAGCGGAGAAAATTATTTCCAAGTTCTTTTCTCCGGGGCATATGGCTACTCTTAGAGATGAGATTCTAGCATTCAAACAAGAGCCCAATGATTCGTTGCATGAAATATGGGAGAGGTACCGAACAGTGGTCAAAGAGTGCCTCAATAGTGACATGACAGAGGCTATGATTCAACAAACGTTTTATTGGGGGATCAATACTACCAATCAATGCGTGGTCAACCAACTTCCCGATGAAAATTTCATGACAACGCTGTTGCAGATGCTTGTGAGATATTAGATAAAATAACGGATACTTCATCAGCATGGCAAAGTAGAGAAAATATACCTCAAGGTCGAACATGATTCACCTACATAAAGAATTGCATGATCATGGGCAAGCAATCACTGAATTGACTACCACAATGAATCAATTAGCAAAAGCTTAACTTCAACAAGAGCAAAATCTTAAGCAAGTCAATGCCATGGAGGGAGTTAGTATGACGGTGAACAAGAGAAGGGAAAAGAGTCCACAAGTGCAAAACCGTGTGGAGAATTATGTACAAAAAGATTGTGGGTTTGAACAAGATGAATTTTGAATAAGAGGAAGAACAGCAATACGTGAACAACTTTCAAGGGCAAAGAAACAATTCTCAAGGCCCGAATAAACAACAATGATGACCTCAAGGTAATTGAATTTCTAACAACCAAGGTAATTGGAATTGTCTTAACAATCAAGGGAATAGTAATGGTGGAAATAATCAAGGCAATTGGAGTGACTACAACCAAGGATATTGGGGAGGCAACAACCAAGAGGGATGGAATAATAATCAAGGCAATCGGGGGTCTGGCTTTCAAAGGCCCACGATGTATCAAAAATCGAGAAACCCACCTCCTTATCCTTCCTATGGTCCATGTTCTTCCAATAATGAGATGGGATGAATTGAGAATATGTTCAAACAAATGGTGGAGAAGATTGCCGACTCCGATGCCAAACTAGCCTCACACAATGCATCAATTCGCAACTTGGAAGTTCAAATGGGAAAAATCTCTCAAGCTCTAAACACTCATCCTAAGAGGGCACTACCAAGTGACATGGTTGTGAACCCAAAAGGTGGGCACAACACAATACATGCCATGGCCATTACTACAAGGAATGGAACAAGTGGGGATGCACCCACCTTAAGTCAAAGAAAACTTGTGGATGATGAGGAAGTAGTAAAAGAAGATGAGACCCCGAATAATATGGTGCAAGAAAATAATGAAGTGTGGATTGATATTGATGACAATGTGGAAGATACTCAAGTGGAAGTGAACCCATCTAGGGAGCACATTGTTAATATACCGGAACTAGTAGTGCAAAAGGCTTAGGCACCAATGCCTAGGTGTCACGACCCAAACCCCGATCGTGATGGCGCCCAACATATTGCCAGGCAAGCCCGGCCATTACCTGTTAACCAATCCAATTATTAACTCAAAATTTCTAATTTAGGTAAAATATCCTGATTTCATAATAATGATAAGAGTGCGGAAATCAAAACAACTG